>CM067487.1:10956461-11006194 GCA_034552555.1 Semaprochilodus insignis | reverse complement strand
GGGGTACACACTTCCTTTAAACCACACAACACAGCAAAAGCTCCTTTAACCCCGTCACATACTTCCTGCAGCGTGCAGCCTGCTTTCAGGGAAAGAAAACCCAAGATGGGTACACACACTCACACCCTCACACACACTCACACACACTCGCACACCCCTCCTCAACCAGCTCCTACAAAGTAAACGCTTGATCATATCTCCTGCATGTTCATCGCTTCCGCCTTCCGCCACTCTTCACTGTGAGGAGCCCACAGGCCCTACGTAGAGACACTGTCAAGTTAAAGTGACATATAAAGCACTGTTACCAAAGTTTACCGCAAAAAGCCCCATCCGACTGAGTGCTTTAACGTGTGATTTGAAGTGACTGCTATATAAACACCATTTGGCGGCAAACATCTGCACATTCGTCTTTCAAACACAAACAAAAAAATTCAGTTTCAGTTTCAGCGCAGCTTATTTTTGCCGTTTTCACTGTCTCTGCTCCACTCCAAGGCCTGCACGAGTTTGCACTTTCTACAGCAAGTGATGTGTGTTTACTCCAAAACGGGAGCTGGTTATTAAACAAAAGCTGAACGTTGAGGATGGCTGCAACTTTCGGCAGCTCGCCCACATACAGGAACACATGTGTAGTCTTGTGCACCTGAGGGCTGGGACAAGGCAAAAAAAACCCAGAATCGCTATCATTAGTGGTCAATAACGGAGACTTCACGCGTCAATGCACAATCACAGAGCACTTACGGCTGTTTCGTCAGACCTTTCGATATTGGCCACATTTCAAACCAGTCAAGGGTTTATGTTGTTTACAATCATTATAGTGCCTATGCACTTTCCTAATAAGGATCCTACAGGCCTTAAAACATGCCAGATGTCTCGGCATGGAGTTGTAGAGGTTCCTAATGGTGTCCTGTGATAATCCATCCCATGCAGCTTGAAAATTCTCACGCAGTTCCTGCAGATTTTGCGGTAGGGGTGGCGGGGGACTGACACCAGGCCCTCTAGACGTGTGATGCGTGACAACAAACTATTCATCTTGGCGCTTGATTCGTTGGTCGTCTCCATCAAGACAAAAGGGGGACTTATCACTGAAGATGACCCACTGCCATCTGGAGTCACTCCATGACAGTCTACCACGACACCACTGCAGTCTTTTATGGCACTGACGTGGTGTTAAGGGCAGTCGCCAAAACGGATGGCTCATGGAGGGCGTCTCTGCTCACTGAATGTCTGCAATCGTAACTGTTGGGTCAGTCAGGTACGGCAATAAAGCCCATCCTTGCTTACATCACATGCACAGCCGAGCAGGAAACCTGAATCATTCGCATGTCTCATGATGTCAAATCTACCCACCAAATTTCCTTCCTGTCGGTTGAGTCCTTCTGGGTGGAACTATTCTTTTGATGAATCATATACACATATAAGTACAGACATTCATACTCTCTCTTCAGCTCCTTTCCTGGCTCTTTATTATTTGTATTCTTATTATTTATTCTGTGTATCGTAGCTTATTGTAGCTTTCCTTAGTGTAATACTTGTTACCAGTCTGTGCTCTTGTTATATGTCATACACATGTGACTCACCAAGAAAAATTCCCTGTATGTGTGACATACTTGGCAAAATAAGGATTCTGATTCTGATCATATAACAACAAACAGTTGTAATAAACTGTCACTGCACATGGACAAAATATCATAGTCACATTTGTGGCTGCGCTATAATATTCCATTTGATTACAAACAAGCTCGATGTGATATGGTTTAAGACTGGCCTTCATTACTTTTGATAATCTTTGATGGATCTTGTAAATGCCTTGATTCATAAACCCATAAAAAAAAAAAAACAACAGCTGAAAAGTTTAAAGGCCAGAATAAAGGCCAACGAGACGAACATGAACAAGCACTGTAAAGTTTGCTGTTGTCCTTAGAATATTCCAAAGTATAATGAGATAGAGTGTAAGGGAAGAGAATGTTCCAGAGACAATCAAACATGGGTATGGCACACCAAACAAATGTTTGTCCCAACTATGTACTCTGGCCTTTGGTTAGACAGGATGGTCAAAATTTAGTGAGCTGTTAGAGGACTCGCATTATTGCATCATCTCCATGTCGTAGCTGTCCAAAGAAAAACAAGTGTCTCCAAAATGGTAACTTTACAGGAAAGGGCAAAAACCTCATTTAATTGGAATGTAAGTCAATGGAACCAGACATTTTTCCCCAAGCAGTTTTGGGCCTTTTTTGTTGGTCCAATCATAATAATATTTTCACACAATGTAAACAGCAGCTGCAGTGTTCAAATGAGCCATAAAAGTAAAAATCAAGGTACATGTTTGTCTTTGGGCGATGGTATGCAATATCAGAATGGCAAAGACCAAATACTGATTACCAAGCAATATACTGGGCAGCCCTACTTGAAAAGATTTCCAACAGTCTTTGTTTTACTATGAGAATGTTTCATAGCTTAGGCTATTTGCAGGGGTCTCTTGAAGAACAGAGCACCAAGAACCAAACCACAAAACTGTTTCTTTCCCTGCTCGGTCTAGACAGGGCCGTGTCAGGTTATTAAGACCGAGAGTGCACTGAGGACTGCACGGTGAATTTAGAGAAGCCATCGTGGTGAGAATAATGGTTGAAAGAGGAAGGAGGCACCTCGGAAAGAAACTACGATGGTGAAAATAGAGTGGAATGGTGAGGCAGGAGTCACTGGTTGGAACAGGGAGAACAGGGGATGCCAACAATTGCACCCCAACGTTTCAAATTCTACAGCAGAAAAGCAGCTTTCACTTTCCGACCTGACAAATTTCCGAGGATGTCAATGAGCGCCTGTGACAATGATGCCATTCTTCATGTTTTCTTCATGCATCCATCAATCACGCAGCTGAAATGGGTCACGGGGAGTCAAGGCTGTAATGGTTTATGACAACTGCTTGACTGTCGCAGACAGGACGATTTCAACGAAACACGTCATTTTCACTGTGCAGACTCATGTGGTCCAGGCACCTTCCGAGGACCAAGTGTGGCCTTATGCAGCAAACAATACGCAGGTGTAAAAACTGACCCCAGCCCGCCCTTTTGCACTGAGGCAAGGAAGTTTTACACTCAACTATGTGCGAAAACCCTTTTATCTTTTATGACTTGGTATTACTGGATCATAAAAGGCAGGCCTGACTTTCACACATATTGAGAATACCTGACACACATGAAGCTTTCCCATCAACCCCACCCCCCACCCAATCACAATGTTATTGCGCATACAGTCTCTGAAAAGGGAGCAACAGGCTACAACAATCAGGCATGTAAGAAGGGGTAAAGGTCTAAGGGTACTTAGTCAGGAAACTGTGTGGTGAAATATCTCTGTGTCAGCAGATTAGTTGGGCCTAGGCGACTACCACCCCACCGAGTGGGACAGCATTCCAGACGGAAAACCAGTGAACACGATGCATATGCCAACACTTCTTAGCTTGGATCTATGGGAAGCCTTTTAACTGGTACCGACATAAGGTCCTCTATAGAACCATCCCCGAAAGATGGTACTTCAGTGGTTCTTCTAATGCATAGAAAAGCAGTTGATATGAAGCTTGAGCATAAGTTAGGGGTGTGCTAGAGACACTAAAAAGGTGTCAACAACATAGAGTTAGGGAGAAGAAGAGAAGCTGCAAGGTGTGGCCTAAAGCTCTCAGTCTGCACCATTACCTCCCTGCAAAAACATAACCTCGGTCACACCCAGAGAGAACCGTACTCTAGACAAGACACGGCACCCGCCTCCTAAAAATAGCCATCCACTCTAGGACATTGACAGACCCTTGCTGTCTCACTACCTAACCCAGCCTCCTGCCTGATATCAAGCCTTCAACCTGCCGGGCCAGCCAACAGACACTTCGACCCATGACGCCACCCCAACGCGATGTCTCCCTGACAACACCCAAGGGTTGGGACCAGAGGACGGGCGCTGAGTGTTTAACTAGTTTGACCAAAGTTTGTCCACAGTTGTTAATGATTGCCAGCTGTTGGGCACGCCCAGGCTGGAGCACTCCCAGTTCCTCCAATGGCAGCATGTCACTGCGCTCACCTCCCCGGCTCCGCCAATGTCAGTCAGGTCCTGCTGCAGCTTCTCTCTTCTCCAGCATGCACGCTCAGGATCCGCTTATAGATTACACCCCCGAAGCCAGCCTATTTTAATAAGGCTAAGGGTGTAGCAGTTAGCACAGTGACAAAACAAAAATACCTGTTTTGGTTGTTATGGTACACCACCCTGCCTTAATTGGGATCTGCACAATAGAAGGTGGGTTATGATAAATGTGGCTTTGCAGCCAACTTGTCAGGTGATAGTAATGCTACCATACAGGCCACAACTGCAATGCATTATATGGCCATACTGTATAAGGCATGCAAATGCTATGCATGGGTATGAGGCTCAGCCAAACCCTGCACACCTATGACCAGAGCTGGGGAAGGCAGTCTTGACTTCCAACAAGGTATCAATAAGTCATGGCCTTATGCTATACCACCCTGCCAGAAACTTCAGTGAGCAGGATGACTGCAAACCTTCACAGAGTTTAAACAGGGCCCACACACATGCCATCAGGCAGGCGAGCAGGAAATGAGAAGGCAGCCAGCAGCTATGCCTGTGATGTAGTTTAAACGCCCAAGAGGTCTGAAAGATGCAAAAGTGCAGTACCTACCCCACGCAGCACAGACCTGTGCGTTTCCTCTATCCCTATAAGGTCTCTGTCGCTTTAAGAAACTAAGATGGTGTCTTACTAGCTAGCTGCATTCGCTGTATTTCCTTCCTGCCTTGCACTGAGCACTTCAAACCCCGCTTCGAGAAGGAAGGGATGAGGACCAGACGAGCACACGTTACAGTTGCCTGAATAGGAAACTTCGTTTAAGAGTTGGCCGCCTTCTCTAACTTTGCGCAGCAGTCGTTCAGGCTAACGGTGAAGAGAGGACAGGAGAGGAGAGTAGAGGAGGAGGAGGAGGAGGAGGAGAAGAGAGAATAGGCTGACCGGAGCTAACGGGAGCGTCAGTGTACAGTCACCGAGCTGCAGCTGCTCTGAGCCGGCTAGCACAGTCATAGAGCGCGCCGGCCCGAGCTGCCAAGCTTCCCCGCCGGGCTACAGCTCAGGCTACTCGGATAGGCTGCTAGCAAAGCCCGGTAGGAAGGAAGGAGCGTCAGTTCGGTTTGTTGACAGAATTTCATTAGCACAGAAACCGCTCAATTTTTAGCCTGGACCGGAAACTAGCAGCAGCTGGCTGTGGTGCTCTGACAAGCCAATAACGGTGAATAAAAATGGACTTACTTTCTTATTCCGAGTCTCCGTGTGCATCTCGGTAGCTAAGCGGGTGCGGTGGTTAAAAAAAAGGGGGTGGAGTGGAGGGGGGGTCGCTCGGGCAGGGTGTGTTTCAATAATAGTAATGTCGACGGCAGTTTTCCACCTTTCAGATCAGTTTTTAGTTTCGGAGGAAAGGTGAAGGTCTTCGCCTCAGCGGGTCGTACGAATCATGTCCCCGGCGTCGAAAACAAAAAATCCTCTTTCCTCCCCCTTAAGCGTCTTCCAGTGTGAATGCGTGTTGTTGCCGTGTTCAGGGTTGGGCTCTCAGGCTCTCCGTCTCTCCTCCGCCTCTCCCCTGCCTCTGACCCCACCCTGCGTCCCCACCCCTCCGAGCCGTCAGTCAGAGGCTGCAGAGCTGCTCGAACCAGCAGCAGCGGAGTCCGACTCTCCTCGCCAGCTCAGCCTTCCTCTGCTCGCAGCTTTTCAATATCATCGCCATGTTTTTTGTTCTCCTCTCGTGTTTTCTTTCTCCTGACCCGCACGGTTTACTCAGCGCACTCTGCCGCCTCACCTGCTGACGTCAGCACGTACCGGATGTTCTTGCGCTTTCTCGGCTGCCAGCGACTTTACTGCACCTGGGAGCTAGCGCTGAGCGATACCCAGCACACAGTCGAGTACCGCGATATGCATTTAAAAGATATCGTGGTTTTGCGGTATAAGGGGATTTGCACTAATAAAGTCAATGAGCTCAAGCTTCCTGAATATTCTGTGTTAAATAATGGCATTCAAATCTGACACATGTGCAACTGTTTGGTTCTGTTTTATTCTGTTTTTATGTAGAACTGTTATTTCAAAACAATCTAAAGCACTCAGCAAAGGATTAGATTCATATTAGGCAATAGAAACCGAATGTCCAAAGAGTTTAATGCCTCTGAACGGTCATGTATTTAATACCTCTGAATTTGGCCTTATGTTTGCTTGCTTGCTTATTTATGTATTTATTTATTTATTTAATCTTTTATGGCAGATAAATTGCATGCAATGGAAAACATATTCTATTTCTCAGATGTACCACTGTTTTATCAACATTACATCAATAAAATACAATTTTACAGACATTAAATCATGGATATAATACTACTCGTTATAATACACTGTGTGTACACTTTATAATACTCGTTATTTACATTGTGAATATGTCATCACGATTAGAAATGCTCCAAAACTGCTTGCAGTAAAATCTCTTTACATTAACGTAGATTGAAAGTTTAGTTTAACCATTAACCAAGTAACCATTTTGGTGATAATTGCTTCTCTTAGGACAATGCGATCTGTTGCCCAGCCCTAAAGGAGAGCTGAGGTCCGAGGGAGCGTATTCTGAGAGTCAATGTGTGTTATTTGTCTTCAGTTTAAGTGACTTTCAGAAACAGAATCACCCTCATCAGCAGTGCTGTGCGCTACAAAAGAGCCCTTACAGGTGCAAATGCATTCAACAGCTGTGATTGTCAGAAAGCAGGCCTTTCTGCATATTCAGAGCCGCTATTCTGTGAGTGTGTGTCTGACTAAGGGGTATTTAGGGGATGTGGTAGGAAAGGGAGGTGGGTGTCTAGGTCACGCCCTTTCACAATGGCTTAAATTTACTGTCATCTGAAATTCAAATATGTACTGTTCAAACTGCTAGTATAAGTAATAGATTGTTCTGTTTAACCTTTAAAAAGAGAACTGTAGCAATATTTCCAGAAACAGAACGTCATATCTATGCTATTATTGTCTATAAATAAAATGCATGTAGTGCTGTCTTATGACAATTGTGATACTGGTTTAGCATCTTGTACTAGAGTATAATAAGTGTATTTGTTCACTATAAGATTTGTTTTAGGAATCCTAGATAAATAAGTGTGTGTGTTATTGTATAGATGTGTTTCAAAGGGGCATCATCGCGCAAAACATACAGCGAGCGAGACAGAGAGAAACCCTTATGAAAATATTTTGCAGATACTACGAATGTATACAGTTTTTTTTTTATTTAACAGAATCTGACAGTATTAAACAGCAATATTTAAACGTGAGAGCTTCTAAATACCAGCTACAACTTCAGGCAACAAACGCTTTGCTCTTTGACTAATTTCTGAATTATTCTAATATTTAAAAATGACCTGCAACTACATTTCCCAGAATCCTTTGTTTCGCAAGGACCACGTCCGCTGCGAAGCGGAAGTTGATATGTTTTGGCAAACATGAAGCGGTAAGAGAGAGATGCGTGACAGCGTCTGTTCAGTGTGTTATGTGTTATCTGTTGGTAGATAAACATGGTGAAAAAATATTACGTATTTTATTTTTTGTGTATGTAAATCGCTGTGTAGTGCGCTGTGTGTTACCGGGCGTCGCCCTGTAATGCACCACAGTTAAGAAACAGCTGACAGAGTAACGCTATTTGAGTAACAGATGAGCTCTGTTCTACAAGGGAAACGTTTTCTTAAAGTTATATGGGATCTGCGTCCATTCAGATGTGCTGACCGTTTTAGACAGCTTGTTGGGAGGGTTCAGGAGGCAAGATTTCTTAGCCGGGTTAACTTCAGTTGCTGGAGTGAAACGTTACCATTACGCTGGACAGCAGGTCCACCGATTAGCCATTTTATTGACTATGAAATATGACCAGGGGGATATTCCACAAAGCAGGATTTCCCAATTAGCCAAACAACTTAAACGTAAAGATGAGGGCTGTCCAATAGGAAAGCCCCTCAGCTCTTTTCCTATTGGACAGGCTTGACTTTGGGCTTAAGTTATCCGGTTAACTGAAAAATCCTGCTTTGTAGAATACCCCCAGTGAACCTGCACATGCCTTCTGAGTGCTGATATGTGATGTTGATAATGGTGAACATATTGCTGCACCCTGGATTTGACATTATTAACATATCAGCACTCATGTTCGCACGTGCAGGTTCATTGGTCATATTGACCTTATTGACAATGAATATTTTTAAAGGCATGCTTTAGGCCAAAGCTTTAAGGCAAAACTATCATAGAACAACGTCAGGGTATTGATTAATTTGGTGTAGTATGGTATGTGTGGTAACTTTTCTGGGCATTAAACCTTGTGGATGTCTGGTTTCTATCACCACCACTTTTAGATGAAGATTTGGTTCTTGACAAAGTTTAAAGGGGAACTCCAACAAATTTTTCAAAACTTGTACCTAATTAAATGGTTGATACGTCAACAGAGCCATTTAGAGTGGTTTGTTATACTGTACAATCCTCTGTTCTAGAGAAACCATTCAGAATTGTCAGAATTGTTCACAGTGGTAGTGATGGGAACCAGATGTATGAAGAATGTCATGCCTCTGAAAGCTACATCACATTTTCTATGAAATGGTTAGATGTATGCTGCTTTATGTTTTAAGACACATGTAACACATTGTTTAGGATAGTTTTATGATAAAGTTTTGGGTTACATGCATTGTAATGAATCGATTTTATTGATTTAGAGTGGAAGTGGTACATAGAGGATGTTGTAAAGCAAAATAGTTTGCAAAGAAAACATTTAAGACTATTTTACCATAAATAACTTTACAGGACTCAAAAGGTTCACTGGTGGTGTTGGGTAGTAAACTAGAAAAATGAATTTCCTGAGTGATATTTTTTTGCATATTATTGTCTTTTACACTTTTAAAGATTTCTAAATCACTCATTGGCTTGAGTATACATGTGCAAACGTTTAAAAAAGTTTGACCACCCTGGTCAAATTACATGCTTTGTCATATGCAGGAAACAAGCTTAACATTTTCTGGAAATTATAGTGCGGAATTTTTAACATACACAATTTCTGTTTTGTACAATTTCTGGTTTTTTATTGTTCATCAATATATAGGACAATGTGGATTAAAGTGTGTTCTCTGTACAAGATGAGTAACTTACTTTCAAATCAATCAGTTAACCTCTATTTCCACTCATAAGTACATTGAGGGTGACCCTCATTTTCAGTGCAGCCGAGCATTTACATCTTGAAGAGATTGAAAAGGAACATAAAATGAAATTTAATCTGGTTATTATTTATCTGGTTCATTTAAACTAAAACAAAAAAGACAACATAAACTATGTGACAATAAAAGAAAGCAAGATAAAAGAAGCAAGGGATTTTAAAGGCAAAATTTTAAAGTCAAAATAAAAAAAGGTTATAAAAACTAATAAAAATGAAAAACAAACAGTAATAAGTTGAGATGAAATGAAAATAAAATAAGTAATTTAAAAAATCTATATTTTTGCAATGTGTTCTACACCATACATCATGTCAACAAAACATGTAATTTTTATTGAGTTAGGTAAATTTTATCCAGGCTGTCCAAACTTGCACACAACTGTACAGTTCTAGAAAATCTCAACAGTATGTGGAGATGGTTCATGCTCACACATGTCAGTCATGAATATGACTTTTTGATGAACCATCTATTGAAATATTCTTTAGGGAACCCATAGGACTTCTATTATGGCGTCATTTAACATGAAACCTAAAATATGTAAACAAAGTCATTCAGCGTGGTTGAAAACTGTACAGAAAACTTACTGCCTTGCAGAAACTTTGTACATTATAGTACAATTAGAATTTTGTGTATTTAGTAAAACTAAGCAAGACTAATTGTGATCTCTTTGTATTGAACAATGCAGTTGGGACGTGTTTTGAAGCAATGTAATGTGTTTTTACATGTAATTTATTATGATAATGATTAATATTATAATATTGCCATATAGTAGATAGTGTTCCCTATGGTTCTTATCATAGCCAGTCTTTTACCTTTATTGAGCCATTCCAAGTGTATGCTGGGGAGTTGGAAATGGAACTAAAACTGTCTGACCGAGAGAACAGATAGACAGATGCTAATTTTGTCCAGAAGACAGTGCTGATTTTGCCAGTCGGTTGATTTGACTGACCCTCTCCTCTGCTACAGATCAAACCCGGTTTAGTTACTTTGTAACTGATTTTTGATATGATAATGTTTATTACAATTCACAATATGGTCCCAGCTTACCTGTGAGAGGAGATACAGTATTGTGACATTAGTGGAAACTGCATGAGTTGTTCCTCAAAGGTTATGGAGCCATAAATGTGAAGAGTGTAATAATTCTGTTGAGCTATTCAAATCACATGGACGGTCGAGAGTACTTACTTAAGCTCAAAACATGACATAAGCACATATTAATCTATAGGCATGACAGCAGTACTCTCTGGATGGTTGATATGTATAAACATGGCTTTTAAAATTAGCATGTCAGAACAGAGTCTGCATGACTTACACGGTATTCAGACCTTCAGTTAGTCAGTGGGTGTGCGAGGGCCATGAAAACAGGTGAGGCGAATGCGTCACGGTCCACTCCCATTTGTCTGAAATACGGCGATTATCTCCTGTCATCAAGTAATTGTTGAAAAATTGATCAAACTATAAAAGAGACAGGCTGGAAAGTGCTTGAATTGCAGTACAAGTATGGCTACTCCTCAAAACTAAGAGCTGTTTTCAGTAGGGGTGACGCAATACCACTTTTTCATGTTCAGTATCGATACTGATACCGCAGCCTTGAGGGGACCCCCTGATACTGATACCAACCCAGTACTGTCATTTTCGCTCTCTTAAACAACTAAGCTGCTAATACAGTCTGGATGCACTTTGCTTAACCAGCTATCTAACATCATGCTCAAACAAATACAACATGACTCAGTTATGCAGAACTGCTGTTAATTTTTATTCAAACTTGTTAGAATTTTGGAATAACATTTTTGATTGTCCAGCACCATCAAAGATCACACTTAAACAAGTTTAGTTAAGCATTTACATGATAGTTTTTACTAATGCATCATATCAGATTATACTGTGTTTTTTCCCTGTGATATTCAGTTCAGTGGTTTTGGCAGTTTCGGACCACTACGGATACTGAGTACTGTATCGGCGCCCCTAGAGAGAAGCCGATTTTATTTCCGTTGTTGAGGGTCTATTAGTTGGATAGTCCTTTAGCATGTTAGTCTTTCGGTATCGATAGGTTTCCTCTTTATTAAGGGAGTAAAAATGCACCTAAAAATTGGCTGTTCAGTTACATAGATTTTGAAATGTTATGATCAGAGATGTCACAATATCACTTTTTCATTTCCGATACTGATGCGGATATAAAAACCTTGAAACTGATGCTGATGTTTCTCCTTTAAAAACTAGTCATCTTTAAAATTAGCTATTTTTAATTGAATTACTTTGCTTAAGACAAGCATGTATATATTAGCTATTGCATTTAATTTGATCAGATTTTATCTTTGTATTGTGACTGGCTATTGTGTTAGCCTTATATCAGGACAATGTAAAGCACAGCTTTCTAATTTTGTATTTTGCTATTTGCTTAAAGAAGAGGTTAGTCTTAGATTTCTGGTTACACATTCAAAAATGTCTGCATTGTCATCATTGTAGCACTTATTAGCACACATTTGTCTGTTTCAGCTTGTCAGAAAAAAATATATATTGTGACATGTTGTATATCATGAAAATGTCTTCAAGTATTGTGACAACATTTTTAAACTGCACCAGTCAAAAGTTTAGACACACCCAAATGAATGGGTGTGTTTGGTTATCTTCAGACTCTAGACATAACAGTTCCAACTGATGAGATGTCTGAAACAATACATATCCAGATAAACCACATATATTTTTGATGTATCACAGTATTATGTTTCTACCATATCGCCACCTCTATTATATATTTAGTTGCGCAAAAACACTTTTATTTCCTTTTCTGCACAGTTTAAAAGCTCTAGTTTCAATGTAGTGAATATTCATGATGGACAGACCAATAGAATTGGTCCAAAACTGCTTAGAAAAATATCTTGTTATATCAGCCTCCACTGCAGGTTATTAAAGTTGCTTTATCCTCCTGTGAAGTTCCCTTCTCAAGGTTTTTAAGGTGGACTGCATAATTCCATGGGTGCTATTTTATAGTTTGATGTCTTCCCTTTTATTCTAAAGTAAAGCATTAAGCTATATGAGTAGTTGTTTTGACTGGCACTAGTAACCCTGCCTCACGTTATTTACCAAAATAGGAATAATACATTGGCCAATTGCTGATTGCGTGGAAGTAAATTGTGCATCCTTAATAATAATCCTGTTAAACCGTAATAAACTTTTTAATAAAGTGTTTGCTCAGTTGAAATTTTGTGGTTCAGTTTTTATTGTGTAAATAGTTCCTCCAAGCACTCTTGTATGTTCGCTGTTTTGGTAAAAGTATTTGGTGTTCAGTATTTATTGATTTATTAATATATTTAGTATACTGTATGTATTGATTTATTGTTCTAAATAACCTGCTTGAATCAAATTGTGGTCATATTTGAGAATTCATCATGCGCTAAATCATTCCCTAAAGAATGTCCATAGAGTTGTTTGACCATAGATTTACTTCCCAAGTATGAACCACATGCACATATAAGCATCCTAATGATGTCCTCTGCAGGGTCACTCGCCAAGTGTGTGATGAAGGTCCAGTTCCTGAGGAGCAGGAGACCGAGGGACAACGCCAGCTCCACAGCCTGCTCCTCCAACAGCTTGATACAGACGTCAATATAGAGAGGTAACTCTGGCATTCCTATTCCTTCACTTGCTAAGATTGTATTAGGAGGTATGTTCACAGCGTGCCCAGTCAGAAGTTGTTTACCGACATTTGCAGATAGCAGGATTTTATTACATTCAGAAGGTCAAGAATTAGAAGTGTTTACTGACATTTGGAGCAGGCTGGAGCAGCTGGATCAGTGGGAGCTGTTTTGCTTGTTCATGGCTTTGGTCTCTGTGTACGAATTTGAAAAAGAGCTTAAACAAATTACATATAGTGTTAAAGGACTTGCTCAGCACGTACATGTAATCATGACTAATGGCTGTGGCTGGACGTAGGCTTTAAAGCAATCCTTCTCTTGTTCCTGCAGTTGTGTAGCCAAGAAGAAATGCTTCGCCCCAGCTGCCTTGTACAAGCCCTTCGGTGAGCAGGCAGCAGGGGTGCGCAGCCTGGCCCAGTTCCAGGCACTGCAGGATGGAGAAAAGGAGCTGGCCAGCCTGAGAGATCTGGGCCTTTCTGATGCCGAGATCGAGCTGTGGCAGAGCAGAGACCTGCCAGAGAGTGAATGGAAGGTACCATAGTAATGCTAGTTGAACACAGTAGGACAGTGGAATTGGATATCAGCGATGATGGACAAGAAACCCAACACGGATACTTGACAGATGATAATGAACCGTGTTGGGAATGAGACCAGAGAATTAGAAAGCCCTGACTGACATTTAAACAGCAGAATAATATTAAACAATCTACAGTATATATGTATATATATATTTATAGTGGTCAGACACCCACCGACCACTTCATTAGGTACACCTCCTTGTATTTCCATTTGACCAGCTCCACTTATCATATAGAAGCACTTAGTAGTTCTACAATTACAGACTGCGGTCCATCTGTTTCTCTGCATACTTTGTTACCCTGTTCTTCAGTGGTCAGGACCCCCACAGGGCCACCACAGAGCTGGTATTATGTGGGCGGTGGACCATTCTCAGCACTGCAGTGACACTGATGTGGTGGTAGTGTGCTAGCGTGAGTGGATCAGACACAGCAATGCTGCTGGACAACTCAGTGTCACTGCTGGACTGAGAATAGTCCACCAACTAAACTATCCAGCCGACACCATCCTGTGGGCAGTGTCCTGTGACCACTGATGAAGGACTAGAAGACACAACACAAACTGTGCAGCAGCAGATGACCAGCGTTGTAGGAGTGTCTAATAGAGTGGACATTGAGTGGAAACTCCAGCAACACTGCTGTGTCTGATCCACATGTACTAGAGGTCAATAATAATTTAAATAAGTGCTTGACTAATCAGTTTCTAATATATAGCAGTAGTTGCTTAAATATAATCCATGTCATCTGCAGGGAATGCCTCTTAAAGAATAATTGCTGATAGTTTACTGAATGTCACATATCAGAAAAGAATAGAAAACAAATCTGCCCTGTGCAAAAGTTAAAGCACACTATATATGGTAAAAAAAAAGTAAATAATTAGTAAATAATTAGACATCACTTTGTTCAAGTTTGTTCCCTGTAGAGCAGGGGATTCCCTGCTGTGGTCCTGGGCTACCCCTGCTCTGCACAATTTAGTGTTTTTCTTACATTCAACACAACTAATCCAACTAAGAAGCAAGCCCTTTGTGAGTTGAAGTGGGTGTTATACAGGAGAAGGAAGCCCCTAAAGGCAGCACAAGGTGTACTCCGGGACCAGGGTTGGGAACGTGTGGTGTAGATGATATGTCAAGTTATTTTCACTCTGGTTTTCTCTGGTTCACAAACTTTTGCATAATACTATAGTCAATTATGAGAGAACCGATTATGAATTTTTGAGGCTGATTCCATTTCCAGTTTCATTACAGCCAAATTGACTGACTGACAGTTTTTTGCCTAATTTGTATTCGCCTTTTTCTGTTTTGGGAGGCAGCAATATGGAAATTGTTGGCCCAATCTTTTTCACATACATATCTTCCAATGCAGTGTCAATACTAATGATACATAAACATTTCTAAAATGTGTAAATTGAGGCTACATCTGTCTGGATTAGCATTACAGAGAAGTTTAATTATTATTATTGTTGTTTATTTGTTTTAAGTTTACAGATGCGGTAGCTGATGCTGATAATTGTTGTAGCGATTGCCTATACCAGTCAATACTCCAGTATTATAGTGCATTGGTCCTTTATTAACCTGACGCTAACACTGTGTGGCTTAAATGTGGGACAGGGCTAAAAGTTCCAGTGCAAAACTACAACATAAATGACGTTATTTTCTCTTTAATGGGCCAAACTGGAATTTTGAACTTGTGAATGATAAATCTTGTGGCTTTTCTAATAATATAAATTAAATGAAGTAAAGGCTTCTGGCTATTAAACACAATGAGTCACATGTAATGGCAACACAGATGCTTCAGAATAAAAGAATTAAAAAATAGAATTATTTCTGTTCGCATGTTTGGAGCAAAAATCTGTTGATGCTAATTGTACACCCCTATAATCAGGAGTGACAGCCTAGTCAGACAGGTCTGATGGTTATGTAACTAGTAATGTTCCAAGTTTTTAACAGGAAGGTGTCATCATGGTCATTAAACATTACCTGGCCGTATGTAGAGGCTCTGTATGAATGAAAACAGTACAAAGATAAGACACTTAATGTTTTAGCTTTTCAGCTTCACTGTTTCTATATACTTACAGACTGTGTAATGCACAACACTATTGTTATCCGATGCTATATTCATCCTCTTCTCCTTCTTCTCCTCCTTCTTCTCCTTATTTTTTTCTACTTCCTCTTGATACACATTATTATCCACTAACTAGTCCTGCAGATATTAACACCATTCCAACTCCAAAATATTCAGGAATGGTGTGCTTGTATACAGCTTTTTAATTGGATGCACGGCTTCCACTTAGCAATGGAATTTTCTGGATTTTTTTCCCATTAAGAATGAATGGGGTGGAAAAAGTGCACGTCTATCTACTGTACTTCTGTTCGACCAACAAACACCATTTCCAATACACTTTCTCAGCGCAGACTCCCGAGCACAAATTCATGCACTCGTCTGTTTGTCATTTTTTCTCCGTCCTTCATTTCTACCATAGAGTCCCAGTCACTTTCACCCCCATCCAAACCCAGTTGTCTCCTTTAACCTACAGCCACCAAACTGCATGTAAACTCTGAAGGCAGGTGCCCAAACTCTAATCCACAGCTATAAGATCCTGCACTCCTCTGTGTGGTTTATTTATCCCTTGTTCCTCCCCTAGAGTCCCATTCATTTTATGCAACACCTAACAAACAACAAGCAACCCCCAACAACCTCTCAGTAACCAACCCTCAACCCCACCATAGCAGCCGCCTAGCAGCACCTTAGCAACCACCTGGGACGTCACAGCAACTGCCTTGCAACACCTTAGCAACCACCTGGGACGTCACAGCAACTGCCTAGCAACACTATAGCAACAACCTGGGATACCATAGCAACCACCTAGCCACACCCTCACAAACACCTCAGATACCATCGTAACTACCTAGCAACACCCTATTGAACACCTGGGATACCATAACAACTGCCTAGCCATACCATAGTAACCAGCTGGGAATAACTGAGTGACCACCTAGCAACACCCTCGCAACCACCTCAGGTACCATAGTAATCTCTTGGCAAAACCCTAGGAACCACCTGGGATACCATAGCAATTGCCTAGCAATAGCTAGCAACCAGTTGGGATACCCTAGAATCTGCCTAGCAATACCATACCAACTGCCTGAGATACCATAGTAACCACCTAGCAACACCCTCACAACCACCTAACAAAAAGCATTAGCTGCGCGATCACTCTGCATTTTCTTCAGGAAATGTGGTTTTCTAGTTACACATAAAGTCCTTTTACGAGCGAGAGTGGGTCGAGGCATGCCGCTTTGTCCCTAATTCATCTGCAAACATCCAACAGTTTAAGAACAACGTTACTCAGTGAGCAACTGCGAGGGTTTTAGCTGTTTCACCCTCTACAGTGCATTATACCATCAAAAGATTCCAAGAATGTGGAATAATCCCTGTGTGTAAAGGGCAAGGCCCAAAACCACAGCCGTCATTTGATCACTCGGATGGCATTAAAAACCAGCATGCTTCTCGGGTGGATATCCCAACGTAGGCTTGGACACTCTCCATCACTGCATTCTCAAATGCAAGTTAAGGACATGCATTGTGGTCTGCATGTGGTATTGGCTCAACATGTCAGATTGTTTATGGAAATGCTTTTGGATATGTTTAATGTACATTGTGTTCTCCAGGCCCAAGAAGGGAAGGGCCTTCCAGATTGTTAGGAGAGCAGTTTAAAAGCCATGATATGGTAGCAGGCAGTAATGGGTAACTTGCACATTAGTAGTGGACACATTTTGGGGTAACATTTGTTGCCTTCTAGGTGGCATCTTTTGCAGGTTTCAGCATGACAACTCTAGACCACGTTCTGCACATGCAGTACAGTTGTGTAATCAGAGAGTCCAGATGCTAGACCGGCCTGCCTGGAGTCCAGACCTGTCTCCTACTGAAAACATGTGCAGAATAGATCATGGAATGATCCGTACAGTTGCACGACTTGTATACAAGAGGAATCGTGAAAGAAAAAAACATTGTGAAAAGGAAAGTAGACACAGTGGTAAACATGCTCCTGTCCCAGCTTTTTTTGGAAGTTGTTGCAGGCATCAAATTTGGAAAGCTTTACCAAAACAATGAAGTTCTAAGGTAAAACACTGATCACAGATCAACAGTCCCAACCTTTCTGAAATTGGGTTTTTTATAAAGCTAACACACTTTACAGGACTGCTTAACTCAAAAATACTAATGCATAATGTCTAATGTCAATTTCTATATAGTTAGAATGATAAGCTCAACAGACAACAAAAGTAGTCACCTGTGACTGAAATGTACCTAATAGCGTGTAACGTCTGCACAAGAACCAATAACAGCTGTGACTGGATTTGGCATGTACTGGACAAGTTTCTGGACGTAGGCCACATCAATGTTCAGACACTCTTGCATCAAAGAATTGCACAGTTGGGCCAGATTTGGTGGATGCCTTCCCTGGCCCAATTCTGGGGAGAATTTCCTGTAGACTTGGATCTTTGCCACTGCTGGTAGACCCATATGACTGTACGCTTCCCTACACCTGCAGATTCAGCTACTTCCTTCACACTATGGTCTTCGGCACACCCAAATACAATCACTCCTTTTAGCCAATCATTAACATCTGCTTTGGACCCATTTTCCACACATGGAGCGAGACATTCACTGCACTGTACCACCTCTTCTCAATCTATGAATCCTGTCACTCACGCTTAATCCCCATTAACATTCTTCTTTTTCTTCTTCTGATACACATCTTTTGTCCCTCTAGCTTGTCCTGCAGCTTTCAAGATATGGAGATTGAGCATGGTCTTCTTGTATACAGTTTTTTGATCTGACCTACAGTTTTCGGAAAAAAATTTATTCCTAATTTTTTCCCATTAAGAATGAATGGGGTGACCAACAGACATATTTACTATCTTAGGGCAGACCCCCGAGCACGAATTCAATGTTGGTCCTGTTTGTCTTCTTTTTTTCTATCCCTCGTTCCTCCCATAGAGTCCCATTCATTTTTCGTCCTACCCAAATCCTATTGTTTCCTTTAATCTACAGCCACCAAAGTGCGTGTACTCACTCAGGGCAAATCCCCAAACTCTAATCCACAGCCATAGTGACACTGACTTCTCGGTGTGGTTTATTCATCCCTCATTCCTCCCATAGAGTCACATTCATTTTTAGCAACACCTGGCCAGCAGCAAGCATCAGCTGCGTGATCACAGCAAGCGGAAATTCACTTATTCACTTACTCTGGTTATATTTGGTAGCTTTGTTATATTTATATTACTCCCAATACGATAGCTGTAACAATATGCCTTTCACAAAAGAATGAATTGCTAAAGGTGTTATGTGCTTATTGCTGTTTCTCAGAACCGGGGAGTGCATGTAGCTCCAGAGGCGAGGGACGAGCGGCTCCAAGTCATTAGGGACAAGATGATGGCACGAGCGGAGCTGCTCTCACGACCGCAGCGCTTCTCAGCCAGCCGGGCCCTCTCCCGCAGAGAAATGGAAATTGAGAAATCTCTCTTCCATGGCAATGACCGCAGCAGCTTCCTTACTGCCCTCTACCATCGAGGTGAAGTAAAGGAAGAGTGAAGAGTGCAGCTTGATAAATATGTCTAAATAAGTTCATCAGGGATCATAGATTTTATATATATATATATATTTATCAGTATATATACTGATCAGTATATATACTGATTTTTATATTTTATATCAGTCATGTACAACATCCGATTTCTAAGATGATAACTGATTTTGCAACTAAGTTTGACTTCACTCTCATGCTGTTTTTAATTCTCATCCATAGAGGAAGATTCACAGGATGGCCAGCAGAGGGCAGCATCCTCAAACCCAATGGATACTCTGTATAGAGACTTCCTCAAAGACCAGCAGCAAACAGATTACATCACAGTGGACTCTCGCTCACCTCAGTTAGCTCCTTCAGATGAAACTGATTTGAGAGAGACAGAGACCAGTCATAGCAGTCCGCCACTTCCAGATAAAGACTCTGATCAGTCACACCCTCTTAAAGACTGCCCTAAACCGTCTATCATCCATGAGCAGGTCTCATGGAACGACCAAACAAATTCTCAAAATGAAGAAAAACACACAGTGAAAATTACGGTGAACCAGCCAATCGGACGTCTCACTGCTTCCTCTGCACAAAGCCAGAGCGGTCCGGTGACAGTCAGTGGTAAGATAGAGGAGATTACAGACGAGGAGATCAGGAACAATCGGGAAACGGAGGAGGGCATCAGGAAAATCTCCCGCTTTCAGAACTACCAGCGTGGAGAGCCGTCTAATGTAGGTTTCACACACCACAGTGGCACTGAGTGAAACGTTAAAGTGATGGTCCAAGTTTTATTGTTTGTTGGTTTGTTTATTTTTCCCTCATCAAAAAGCTTGGAATCACTTTCACATAATTCCATAATAATAATGTACAGTGTAGGCTTTCTAAATTCTCAATCTGTACACTTTACATTATTTACTATTTAAAGTATTTTGGGAACAACAAGAAGTTATGATATAATAAAATTCATAAATTTTAAGTAGTATGACTTATGACTATAATGACTTAAGTATGGTAATTTCTTGTCACTAAATTGATGAGATTGAAGATCTGGTCCCCACTTTTGGAATATGATTCATTCTGGAAATTAAGTCATTAGCAATTCATTCTCTGTTAGAAGCATCACTACTGTAAAGCTTGAGGTGATGATTAATTGCCATATAAATAAATAATTACGATTAGTAGTGTATCTATCCTTTAATTGTGACCGAGTTGTCTATTTTACTATTGTGTTCCCAGCTGATGACAGAAACAGTTTAAGAAATTACCTTATGTGAAATTACAAGTCTGTATGCATGTATTTGTCTCGAACTACCCAATGGATAGGACACAGTTTACAGTCTGGTTGTCTAAACAGAATTGTGAAAGCTAACACTTATGGAAAAATGATGGCAATCAGCTCAAATAGTTACTGTGTAGCTATTATGGAATCATCTATTTCATTTATATGAATTTCATTCATTCAGCTTCATGTTTATATCCTGCTGCACACTGTTTGAAACATATGGAATGTTGTCATCATAGCAGAATCATTTAATACACGTATCTGCAACTATGAAAAACAGTGATTCCAAGCTTTTAAATAGTGATTCCAAATGTCTGAACTTCAGTGCAGAGGGAGTACCTGCAGCAAGTTTTTTTTTTGTTTTTTTACACAAACGTTTTATAGGCTTTTATCCCAATTCTTCCTAATCTGTAGATTTTTAAATGCATTTATGTGGTATTATTTCAGAACTATGACTGCACCCCATAAAGCATGTGCTTCCATATGTGAATGTGCATGTTTTCTGAACAGGTCCTGTGCGTGAAGAACATGAGTCCTCGGGCCTCTCTAGCCCAACTGGTGTCTCTCTTCTCCAGGTTCCAGAAGGATGACAAAAACCCGATTCTGTACCGCCTGTTGACGGGCAGACTGAAGGGCCAGGCCTTCATCACATTCTCTGGTAAGATGTGAGATTCCTGTCTTTGAGCACGTCATTGTTGTAAGTGTTTAAGTGTCTTAAGCCATTAGTTGTCAGGCTGAATTAGTCGTCTAGCCTTGAACAGAAATGTGCTTTACAGTCCAGAAGCCTGAGATCACAGTCTGATATTGTTATCATTAAACCTGAAATAAACAACAGGAAGTTTCAGAATCTTGAAAAATGTAAAACACAGAAGAGTTACGAAAATTATAATGCAGAAGAAATGTGCAAAATATTGCATTTCTGTTCCAACTGAAGACAATTTGTGGAAACGACTGTGGGAAGGTCTTTATAGAAGGAGCTCAGTTTTTAGTCTTATCCCTTTCGATGAAACGCATACTCCTGTGACTCTCAGGTCACATAGCAACTCTGATATTTTGGTATGTAACCATTATATGGTGATTTATAAGAATTGTCCTTTATTTAATATGAATTGTCCTTCATTTAGTATGAATTGTCCTTGTTTTGCAGATGTAGCGGCTGCACACGCAGCTTTGGATATGCTGAATGGATACAGGCTGCTGGACAAGCCCCTTGTGATTGAGTTTGGTCGAGAGAGGAAAAATGCAACTGGAGACTCGACTACAACACAGGGGGTCCAGGAAGACTCCAAGAGCTAATTCTCCAAACAGTTTCACACGTCATACTCCAATTACCACACAGTAAAATACTGTAAATATGTATAAATTATGTAAATAAAACAGTATGCCTACATTTGATAAACACTTTGATTCCCAGCACAGCTGAATGCAATGGAACCTCCCTGTAATGCAGACCTATTTCCAGTCTCATCTCATGTGGGTGTTCTCCCTGGTACCAGCAGAGGGCCCCCCTAATCCACTCTCTTCCTCTGGGTTTGCCAAACACGCCAGAGTTTCACACTTTCTGCATATTTATTAAAAGGTTAAGATGTAAACAAAGTCATAGTGGTTTGGTGTGAAATGCTGAGCGTCAACAGTGGTGGCTAAAGGCAAAATAGTCCCCAATGAGAACTTTTAGATTTTTACAGATTTACTTCTGTTTTACTATTATAAACACCACATATAAAACACATACAACACATATAAAAACCCTCAGAAGAAACATGTAGGTTCTCAGGTGGTTTTGGATAGTAAATGAAATGGCTATGTGTATTTCCTAACTCGTAGCTGTACTGCCATTGTAAAGAGTCTGTTACCATTTCACATCAAACCAACGTGAATGGCTTTATTTACATTACCTCACAGAAAGTTATGAACATAGATGGTTATATAAATGGTTATCAATGATGCCTGATGCCTGAGACATGACATAAATACTCATGGAAGAGAGGTAAATGCAGAGTCAGTGAACCATTTCACATCAAACCACTCTGGATTACATTGTTTACATCGCACCCATGCAGGAATAATAAGAAACTCTTGGAATTTCCCTTTAATGCATGCATACAGCAGTGCCAGCAATTGCACAGCAATGCATAATCAAAGACTCAGCAATTATAAGGAAAGTGTTGTGTCCTAAAATCCACACATTGGTAATTATTCATGTGCGTTCAGATTGATTTTTACCCCCTTAGAACCCCAGGCCTGTACTTCATGGGCAGTTTGCATGGCTTTTATCCTATACTGCATGATGACGATATGCTGTATGATGATCAATCCTATACAGATAAGATTGTGTTTGTAAGTCCACTCTTTCATAACTTATGAGGCATAGGAAACTGCCCAGAAAGCACATTCTTAGGGTTCTAAGGGTTAAGCATGTCCCATTTGTCAAATTTGCAAAAGCATATTGCGCAAGACTAGACACAATAAATTAGCTAATTTTTCCAAATATTGCTTCAAAGCAATATCTCAAAGCATTCTTCAAAAAATTACCAGGATAGGGACTAAATTTTTCGAAAATCATCCATTCTGCAAAGATTAGACACATAGTGTACTGTCACAGCACACGTTAAAACATGGCAGCTGTTTATTTGTGGCTTATTTGCATGTTGCAGCTTTCTGCTGTAGGTGCCTTGCAAAGGCCGGTATTGCAATACTGCCCGTACAGATCGTATATTGTTCAGGTGTTATTTATTTGCTAGCATTATTTTTCATCTGATGCTACTGAAAGGAAGATGGGTTCACCCTGTCGAGCCTTAGCTCTAGGCCACGCTTCTTAACTCTTGCCATGCCACACAGTTGTTCCTCTTTCTGTTGCAATCTGCCTGTTCATTAGCGGTTTGGATCCGGATTTAAGTTAAAGCTGCTTTGTGGCACAGTCTTTTGGTAAACACCATACAAACCAACCAAAAAATTGTTAACAACAAAGTCAGCTGGCAAACAGGGTCCACAGAATAAAGCAATAAAAGTGCAACAATGCAAGATACGTTTTTGGGCGCTTGCTGGGAAAACCAGCGTGGAGCAGCATATGTTGTGTTTTTAGATTAGATTAGATTCAGCTTTATTGTCATTGTTCAGAGTACAGGTACAGAGCCAATGAAATCCAGTTAGCATCTAACCAGAAGTGCAAAATACAGTATTATTTTTGGATTATTTTTGGATTTTTTCACTTTGGGTGCTGGTGCGTTGGTCAGCAGCAATGGAAGCTGCCAAAAGTATACAGACATCTGACCGACACCTATATAAGCCTATTCAACGTCCCATTTCTAAACCATGGGTATTGATACAGTGTTGCCCTCCACCCGTCTTTGTGGCCACAAGAGCATTTACGGCTCTGGAAAGGCTTTGAACAAAGTGTTGGGTGGGGTATGTGTGAATTTGTGCTCAGTTAGTCTAAAGAGCTTTTGTGCTCTGGGCGGTTCCTCCACACCAAAGTCATCAAACCATGGGCAGGTTCAGTCTCAAAACGTGGTGCTATCATTTCCATGTTAAATGACATGTTGTCAAAACAGTGTGCAACAGGCTTTGAGGTAGTGTTTGTCTTGTTTGATGTTAGCGTCAGAGGTGTTACCCATTCAGAAGGGACGTGTATATAAACCCCATTGAATGAAAAACATAGTGCACACAATGTATTCAAATAAAAGTCTTCTACAGTCACAGCCGATGCAACTTGGTGTACGCAACAACTAAAGACGTTAGAAAACACTGTGGAAAGAATTTTTGTTAACACTTCATATAAACCCTGTATTCATAATGCTATATAAATGCATTTATGAGGCATTATATAGCATACATGACACCTTATAATACTTGGCATAAGCTCGTTTAATGTTTCCTAAGTCGTTCTAATGACATGCATAATGCTTAATAATGCCAGAGTATGCAACTCCATAATGTCAGGTTTCATAACCCCTTATAATATCTGCCCATAAGAACACTGTTGATGCTAATGCTGTAATTCACCATGTAATGCAACACTTTATAGAGTTCTATGCCAGGCCATTACAGGCTTTAAGTGAAATAAGTATATTTAATGTCATTTAAATGTTTCAATATAGACATATTCAATATAAATATATCAACATAGAGCATTATAAGTGGTCTTTACAGGCTCTAAATGAAGTGAGATTGTCTCGCTGGTTATATGGGACCTACAATGTAAATATGATGCTCTGCTTTTTTAAGATCTGAATGAGCAATGCTTGTTTAAAGCCATTGATGACCTAGTACAACATTTGTGCTTATAAAGTTCTTATCACATTTTATAGTG
Source organism: Semaprochilodus insignis (assembly GCA_034552555.1). NCBI lineage: Eukaryota > Metazoa > Chordata > Actinopteri > Characiformes > Prochilodontidae > Semaprochilodus > Semaprochilodus insignis. Next base: position 10,981,578 of record CM067487.1, on the reverse strand, counting down.
CATTATAACACTTGACATTATAAAGTTGCATTCTCTTGTATTATAATGTTTTCTGCTCTTGTTTATAACTAGTTGTAGGTAACCATACAAGCTTATACCTACTATTATAAGCTATTATGTATGCCTTATAACACCTTATAAATGCATTTAGACAGCGTTGTAAATACATGATACATAGAAAAGGGTACCAAATTGTTTTTTCCAATTCTTTAAGAAGGACGTCAAGAATGCTTTTCTCAACTGCCATAGTGGCAACTCCTGCGTAACACAACAGGGTGCTCAACACACCACCGTTTCCTTTTAAATAAACTGTCTTTATGCCTTTATGGAACACAGGAGCACAGTCATGCTGGAAAAGGAAAGAGCCTTCTCCAAACCGCTGCCACAAAGCTAGAACATATAATTGTGATGTACTGACATCACCTCTCAATGGAACTAAGAGGTCCAAACCCTTAAACACAACCCCTGGTCATTACCACCAAACTTTACTGTGGGCATTATGCATTCCGGCAGGTAGCGTTTTTCCTGGCATCCGCCAAACCCTGATTCATCTGCCAGACTGCCAGAACGTGTTTCTACTGCATCAGCATCCAGTGGCTTTACAGAAAGTCTGGGTCCAGTGACCAAGCCAAAAGGGACAGTGGCAAGGAAAGGAGGCAAGGAAGAGACCCTGAGAGGAGCCCAGTTGAGCTTCCGTAGGGAGTGAGTAATGGAGTGAGTAATGCAGCAGAAGACAGATCATTTTTATTCACTACTCATTTCATCACTCAGCAGTCCCACTCTGTGAGTTTATGTGGTCTCCCACTTTGTGGCTGAACTGCTATTGCTCATACATGCTTCCATTTCACAATAATGGTGCCGACAGTTGACCAGGGCAGAAGTTTCTGAATTTTGGCAAAGGTGGCATCCTAGGATACCCACTAAGCTCTTCAGTACGACCTACTAATCTACTGCCAGTGTTTGTCTATAAATAACATATCTTTATTTTACACTCATCATCAAAAGAATAGCTGCACCCAGAAGGAAGTGTGGGATTGCAGTGCTATTGGGAAGGAAGATAAAGATTACCAGGAACAATAAATGATGATAAATTTAGACTGATATGGATAATATTTATTGAGCTACACACACAGAAGTAGTGTCTCTCAGTATCGTGTTGGGCCGCCATGTTTGCTAACACAACATGCCAGACGTCTCAGCATGGAGTTGTACAGGTTCCTAACGCTGTCCTGTGATAATCCATCCCATGCAGCTTGAATATTCTCACACAGTTCCTGCAGATTTTGTGGTGGGGTAGAGGTGGAGTGACACCAGGCCTTCTGGACATGTGACGCGTGACAATACACCATTCATCTTGTTGCTGACCACGGTGTCTCCACACACGGATTCGTTGGTCGTCTCCACCAAGACAAAAGCGGGACTCGTCACTGAAGATGACTCGCTGCCATTCTGAGTCACTCCATGACAGTCTGGCATGACACCATTGCAATTGTGGCTGTTGGGTCAGTCGGGTACAGCGATAAGGCCTGTCCTTGCTTACGTCACACGTGTGGCCAAGTGTGAAACTTGAATCATTCGTATGTCTCAAAACGTCAAACCTACCCACCAAGTTTCATTCCTGTCAATGGATTCCTTCTGGGTGCAACTATTTGTTTATTCTTTTGATGATTAGTGTGTATGGTTATTAGTAATAGGAGCTGCTAAAACACCTAAGTTGGGATACAGGTATGCTGGATGACCAGCTAGACTAACACTAGACCAGCATAAACCAGCTTGGAATGCATGCTGGTCAGTACTGTTGTTTTTTAGCAGGGATGATCAGGTTTCAGAAAACATTCCGGGGCTTTAAACCTCAGGTGGGTGCATCACTTCAGCTGAGATAAGATCTAGAAACAGAGCAAAAAACTCATAGTATTTCCTCAGTCACTGTCAGAGTTAGCCAGCTGGAGATATGAAGTTAATCACATTTCGAGTTTGGACACAATGTCAATAAACCTTATGTTGAGTGGATAGTCCAACAAATTTTTTAAAGAATCACTAATCAAAAAAGATCCCATTGATTCCAATGTGCTGTAGTGCTGTAAATCATACAGCACCAGTCAAACGTTTAGACACACCTACTCATAGAAGGTTCTCCTCATGTTTAGCTTAATGCTTTACTATAGAATAAAAGTGAAGACATCGAACCATGAAATAGCACTCATGGAATTATACAGTCCACCTTAAAAACCCTCCAAAGTGGAATGTTACAGGAGGATAAAACAGCTTTCTTAACCTGCAGTGGAGGTTTTAAACTGTGCAAAAAATAGTTAAAAGTTTTTTGGGCCACTAAATATGTATTAGAGGTGGAGATATGGCAGAAATACTGTGACACATCAAGAGTATATGTGGTATATCAGGATATGTATTGCTTCAGGATCTCATCAGTTGGAACTGTTAAGTGTAAGCCTGTAGAGTCTTTAAGATCACCAACAACATCCATTTAGCTGTGTGTGTTTAAACTTTTGACTGGTAGGGTATATCGCCCTTTGTCTCACTAAAATGATAACAGGAGAAGGAAAAACACACTGTACTTTTAATGTAGGTCAAAGTAACCAGATTTATTAGGGCCATTCATTTTAGTTTATTCATTATTGACAGTTGGAACTGTTAAGTGTAAGCCTGTAGAGTCTTTAAGATAACCAGCAATATCCATTTAGTTGGGTGTGTCTAAACTTATGCCTGGATATCTGTATATCTGATTGTACAAAAGATAGAAAGTTGATAATGCAGTGCTGCAGAGCACTGGGCTTTTGTTAACTGTTCAAGGTTCAGCATAACCAGACAGTATTGTTTCCTAATGTTGTATCTTAGTCAAACAAGCATGGTGCTATAAAATCTGCCAATGTATTTACCCAATAAAATGGAACTACAATGTAAAGCAAACAATCTAATGACAACTCTTTGCTACAGAGCCATGGACATGCTTTTTTTATTGCATGTAGGATTATAGTGCATGCAATTTACACATAACGTAAACCCAGATATGTAATCATGCAGTCATGTGTACTTACAACATTGAAATCAGTCATTTAAACCCAATTCGTCTGTCTATTAGAAGAACAACACTGTTTATCTCTAACTATACAAAACCATACCTCTACTACACATCTTCAGTCATTTCCAACATATATAAAAATAAACATTCTACTGCGAAACAGCCAGATAGGTCATTGCGAAACATAGATAGCTCTGTGTTTGCACAGAGCAGGCACAGTTGAACTAGGAGGCATCCATTCGTTTCATTTACAGACATGCCTTATTGTTAATTCTGAGTCTCTCAAAGCTTGTGAAGGAAGCTCTCAGTTTTCAGTTCAGTTGCCTTATTGCTCGTAGCTTAACTCCACTGTTGGCTATTACAGTCACGCCAATATAACTTTTTTAGTCTTGGCACAACAGAAAAGCAGGTAACAAATCCTCAGACATACCCCGTAACATCATAGCTGCCTGCAGTATTGTGCTTTGCAGGTTTTTTGGAGCTACGGCCAGCTGGCGTGGAGTGGCTACTGGTGCTGACCTGGCTGGCCAGGGTTTGGTTCTTGTCGGTTGGGTTCAAGTTGATCCCAGTCTGCAAGGTGGCTGGACGGTAGGGTACAGAATGTGAGCCCCCACGGGCTGCTACCCCAGTTCCTCTACGGTCAGGGTATGGGTAACCCCCATTATGGCGCCTGAACCCTCCACTTACTTCTAGTTCATCGCAGCAGGACGCACTCAATAGTCCCCCACCAAGTAAAGACATGAGAGAAGAAGCAAGTCCAACATACAGGCAGTCTCCTATCTCAAACTTCACACTTTCTGGGATGCCCAACTGGTAGAAGGTTTGAATCACCTCATGGGTCTTCCAGGATACGGGGATAAGGGACAGGAGTCCGGCTGTTAGAAACAGGCACCCCCCGGCTCCAGCCACCTTTGCCTTGGCAGAAGTCCCGTCCATACACACGGTGCACTGCATGCCAATGCTGGACACAGCACAGCCCATCATGGACAGTAATAACGAGATGACCATCATGGCCCGGGCTGCCTGCAGGTCTGTCCGCAGACCAAGGATGGTGTTGTATGTCTCACACTGGAAGCTTCCAGTGCTCTGGTAGACGCATTCCATCCACAAGCCCTTCATGTTAACCACAGCAGTGACTATGTTGGGACCGATGTGGGCAGACGTCTCCCAGTATGGCAGAAGCGTGGCTACCAAGTTACCTATCATTCCGAGGAAGGCCATTAAGAAACCCATCACCTCCATCGCAGCTGCCGCCATTTCTGCGCCTGGTGTACCGTACAGCCTGAAGTGCAGCCCTGCAAACTCGCGTGAGCTGATGCCTGTTTACTAAAGCAGACAATGGTTCACATTTAGCTAGATACATTTTCAAGATCTGTTAAAGACAAGAAGACAAATCAAGTAAAACAGAGAACTGCTAACTATGATTCGCTAATCTAGATGCTAACTCTACTTAGTAATAATGCCTGTCTAATAATAAAATGCTAGTCTATATAAGTTCTTCTAATTCTGGGTGTGATATTATTGCTAATCATTTGCTGACTTGCTCACCAGCTTATTCTTTTCGGTGGGCTCTCTCCGATTTGTATATTCCTGCTGCCTTTTCACTGTCCAAATACTCAGAGCTTCCACAGTCCACGTAAACAGTCACATGCAGCAAAGTGAGTTAAAGATTCACTCATCCCTCACCCTAAAACAGACCTCTGCTGTCCCCATCCTAAACCACTGAAGGCCACTGAATGAAGGACAGCGTCAGTTACAGGATGACCCCTCCTTCTTCTGTTTCTGCCAATCATAAAAAGTAAGAGAAATTAGTTTTAACTATAAAAAAAAGGATACAACGTGATAAAACACAGCACTTTAAGTGATCATGTGTAGTCATATGGCTGCATCAAAACATGTTCAGCTGGCTTACTATCTCATAAATACACCCATCACCAATAATTGCACAAACCGAGTTGCGCAGAAGGAAACAACCGTCAGGAATGAAACTTCGTGACATCGTGAGACATGCAAATGATTCGAATTACACGCACGGCCACACATGTGACGTAGGTGAGGATGGGCCTTATTGTTGTACCTGGCTGACCCAACAGCCATGATGAACGGTTTGTTGTCATGTGTCACAAGCCCTGAAGGCCTGGTGTCACTCCACCTCCACTCCTACCGCAACATCTGCAGGAACTGTGTGAGAATATTTAAGATGCGTGGGATGGATTATCACAGGACACCATTAGGAACCTCTACAACTCTGCGCCGAGACATCTGTCATGTTGCATTAGCAAACATGGTGACCCGATGCCATACTGAGAGACACCATTCTGAATGTGTAGCTCAGTAAATATTAACCATATCAGTCTAAATTCATCATCATTTATTGTTCCTGTTAACCTTTATCTTCCTTCCGAATCCATCACGTCCTTCTGGGTGCAACTATATTTTTGATGATGAGTGTAGCTCCTCTATTGGTTAAAGCTTCAGGAGCAGGACTGTGGGTGTAACATGCATTATTATTCACTTATAACATAATTAACAACTGACAAAAGAATCATCAATCATGTTTTAGGTTCCAATGGCTAGGATGGATTTTTGTTGCTCTAGGCCTTCTGGAATGCTCACCGCTAGTATTAGTGCTAGTCTAATACAGTTGTGATATCTGGTGCATTAGCAAAAATGTGCCCCAAGTGTGCTTTACAATACTATCAGACAGTGGTGGTGGGTGTGTGTGTGGTGGAGGGGGCATCTTTTCCATCTGCATAGAAAACAGAAGTTGGAAACCGAAGTGCAGACTCTTCATGTGCACTGACATACTGAGGATAGTCCTACAAGAGGAGAGCTTTAATGGTGTAGATTGTTCATTTAAGGTGGAGAAAGGCATAATAACTCTCTGTTAGTTTGCCATTGTTTGTCTACTGAAAACATGTGAATGCAGCATTAGTTGTCCTTGCTACTTCTGCTGTCTTCTGATACTCACTGTGCTGGGTTGAGGGATGTACTCTCATGTGTCGTTACAGGTTAGAGCTGTTAAAAGTCTTTGCTTCCCTCACGAGTCACACTGTTGACTACTTAGACTAGCTTTGGGTCAGATATGGTAAAAAAAATGTTTGAATGAGAACCTGCAAGCTCCTATGACCAGGGGGCCTCGCGCAGGGCTGCAGCACCTCTTAACTCATGAAATATGACTCCTAAGTTTCACGTTACTGACCAGCTCTCAGGATCTGCCAAGTTAGAGAAATATTGTCCAGTCACATATTGAGCCAGAAAATCAGCTGGTACCAATACATAGCTGACTGATCCTTCTATCTCTGTGTTATCATGTATGTTACAAGCTTCTAATAAAATGGCCGAAAATGGGAGTTTGCCACTAAGCTCCCCGGACAAATAACGAGTCCCCTTTGTGATGTTCTGTTACACGGAAATGAGTTCTTTGGTTGAGGCGACAGTAAATTTGACCCACAATGCCTACATTTACTTGCTGGACAACCAGGTCTTGCCTTTTGCTCATCATCATCTTACAGAGGAACATGACATTCCTATCCCGGTATTCCAAGATGACAATTTTCACATTCACAGGGCTGCAAACGTGACTGTTTGGCATAATGAACATTCAGGTCACAAGTCTGTGGGACTACCTGGAGCAACCAGCAAAACGCCAGGGATGGCATCCACCAAATCTGAACCAAATGACCAGTTCTTTGATGCAAGAGTGGCTGAACATTGATGTGGCCAACTTCCAGCAACTTGTCCAGTCCATGCCAAATCCAATCCAATCAGTTATTCGTGCTCATGGAGGTATTACACGCTATTAGGTACGCTGCAGTTTGTCTGGTGAGTTTACAATCCCGTATGGACGCTAACAGAAACTATCATTAATATACAGTTAATACATAGGTTTAATGTATAGGTGCTGTTTATTTGTCCCTTCAGTTTTAACCGAGTCTTGGCATTTAAACTAAAGGACTTGGCCCAAACTAACGGACTACCTCTAATAGTCACAGGCCGGCTTTGATTATTTCTCAGTTGCTCAGTTATGATTGGTGCATTTCCAGCCAGTAGCAAACAAACCATTACCCCCTTTCACCATTAGCAAAATCCAAGATCTGAAAGAGCTTCATGTACAGTGACGTAAGCTTTATTGTCTTGCATTAGGAGACTACTAGGTAGTTTAACGTGCATATATTGGTAAATGTTAGCAATTCTCAATACATACAGCAGAAATTAAGCACAATAAAGTAGGTTAAAGATTTTGCCTATTCATTGATCAATTAGCACTTCCAAAAAACATGCATGTTTCGCCTCCCGCTTACTGTCTCTCTCACACCCATACTCACCCAGATAATCTCTCTCTCTCTGTCTTAGGGTGGATACAGAGTGATGGTAGGCTGTTGCTGAGGCTGTTGCAGTTACAAGAAACAGGAGTGTGTGTGTGAGAGAGGGAGGGAGAAAGAGAGAGAGCATGCGTAGTTTAGACTGGTTTAGACTTGAGCCTAATCTCACCAAATCTCTGCTCACATGTCACCAATGTGGTAATGAGATTAAAACATAATCCAGCATCTGTTTCCACTCACTGAGTGAAAGAGTAAACCAACAGTCAGCAAAACTTTAATTAAAAACTTTCAAACTGTCGACAAGCAGTAAACCCACATACCCCATCGACTTATCAGACATTTACCTAGCACTGTGAACGGTAATGCCGTACTTATGGTGTAATTAGGTCCTTATAAGTATTGAAGGTCTAAGGAACTATGGTCTGATTACATTCCACACATTTTGCTCTCAGCTGGTGCAAATCAAATGAGGCTCAAAACACCCTGACCTAGAACAGTGGCAGTGGCTGCATATGGTTGGTCAAAGTCCACGTTTCTGAATCAGGGCATTAACCCTAATCACACTGCCTCTCTTCTCACATCTACACTTCTCTCTCTCTAGAGGATGCTGTTGTTCCCTTGAGTGTATGTGATTGTATTCTGTACAGAATTGACTAAAACATGATCGGAATCTGCTCTTTGTTTATGCTTTGGGAATATTTGCAAAATGCAAAAAAAAATATATATGGAATGTATACAGTTATTGAATGTCTTTCACACCTTCTTCCTCCACTCACTGGCCACTTTATTAGAAACATCTGCTTCCACTTACTGACTGACTACTTTATTAAAAATGCATAGCTTCTACTTCCACTTACTGGCCACTTTATTAGAAACACCTACCTTCTACTTCCACTTACTGGTCATATTATTAGAAACACCTACCCTCTACTTCCACTTAGTGACCTCTTTATTAGAAACACCTACACTCTGCTTCCACTTACTGGCCACTTTATTAGAAACACCTACCTGCTACTTCCACTCACAGGCAACTTTATTAGAAATACCTATCTTGTACTTCCACTAACTGGCCACTTTATTAGAAACACCTACCCTCTACTTCCACTCACTGGCCACTTTATTAGAAACACCTATCTTGTACTTTGACTAACTGGCCACTTTATTAGAAACTCTTACCCTGTACTTCCACTCACTGGCCACTTTAGTATCACCACTGACCTTGTACTTCCACTTACTGATAACTTATAAGAAACACCTACCTTTTATTTATTACAAACATCTGCTTTATATCTTATATAAGGTCAGCTAAGGTCAGAGCTCATACATCAATATACATCTTATTGCCAAAAGTATGTGGACACCTATCCTAATGATTGAATTCAGGTGTTTAAGTCACACCCTATACTAACTGATGTATAAAACCAAGCAAATAACCATGCACTGTCCATAGAAAAACATGGGGAGTAGATGGATTGTACTACAGAGCCTGATGACTTTAAACATGGCACTGTCATAGGATGTTAGTCATGAAATTTCCACCCTGCTAGATCTGCCCCAGTAAATTGTAAGTTCTGTTATTGTGAAATAGAAGTGTCTAGGAGCAACAACAGCTCAGCAACAAGTAGCTTACAAAGCGTGACCGGTGAGTGCATCACTTAGTACAATGTTTGCCTTTGGAATTGCCATGGAATTGTGCATCGAAAGCTTCATGAAATAGGCCTCTTTGGCCGAGCCACTGCACACAAGCCTAAGATCTCTTTGTGCAATGGCAAGTATTGGGTTAAGATGTAGAGCACTCCACCACTGGACTCTGGATCAGTGGAAATGTGCTCTCTGGACTGATGGATCACGCTTTACTATCTGGCAGTCTGTTGGGTAATTCTGGATTTGGCAATGCCAGGAGAACACTACCTACCAGAATTCATAGTGCCAGTGGTAAAGTTTGGTAAGGAGTGATAAAGGGGTCTGGAACTGTTTTTCAGGGTTTGGGTCTGTTAGTTCCAGTGCGCTTCCAACTTTATGGCAACGATTTTGGTAAAGGACCTTTGCTCATCCAGTATGACTGTGCTCCTGTGCATAAACACATTGTTAAAATTTGGCGGGTAGGAACTCCAGTGCCCTGCCCAGAGCCCTGACCTCAACTCCACTAAATACCTTTGGGATGAATTGGAACGTTGATTGCGAGCCAGGGTCTTTTCAGGGTCTTTTGGATGAATTAGCACAAATTCCCACAGACACATCTTAAAATCTTGCAGAAAGCCTTCTCAGAAGAGTGAAGGTCACAAAATGGGGGACAACAACTATATTAATGCCCACAGTCTTGGAATGGGTTGTTCAACAAGCTTATATAGGTGTCAGGTCAGGTGTCCATGTACTTTTGGCCGTATAGTGTAGTTAGTATTTAGTATGTGGTTAGTAGGTTTCTGGCTACAAGACCAGCACTGACCATAGTGGATCATTCTTAACACAGCAGTGGCATGGATAGGTCATGCAGTGTGTGGCACTGGTATAGATGCTTGAGGCTGATCCGTGCTGCTATGAATTCGACACATAACTTTTGTTTAAACTGGTAGCAATTCTGAGGACAGAAATGTTGGAAGCCATTCCTGGTGCAAATGCACAATATACACAATATCAGTGCCACTTAATTAGAAACATGTAGGTTCAGTGTAGGTTCACCTTCGCTGGTGTATGACATGCATCAATTATTACATGCATAGATCTATTATTATGATCTATAATTGTAGTTGCACAATATACTGTCATATTTCAGCCCACATATATAGGCCACCTCAGTTTTTGTCCCCTGAAAATTCCGGATGTTTGCATGATGCTTCCAACAGGTCAAAATGAGGTCAGCGGTAATTGTATGTTTGGGTCTAGATGAGAGTCACTGTGTGTAGGTGCAGCTGTGGGAACTGTGCTCCTGGGTTCAGAAGCAGGAATGGAGGTGCCAGCAGAGAGAGTGGCGAAGCAGAGGAGGTGAGAGAAGTGTGCCTATGGAGGTGTGAGTCCTGGTGCCATTCTTACACCTCCCCAAAATGAGAGCAGACGTGTTGAGAGACACACTACAGCAAGTCTGAAGCACGATTCCCACATCAGCAAAATTCCCTTTTTTCCGTTTCTTGTAGATAACGGTATGTCATAAACACATAACCAAGTCTATTTCAGATTACCCAGCTCAGGCTGGGGCAACTGTGTAATGATTTAGGTATGCGGTTTGTATAATGCTAACTGATGACTATAACTTTCCATTACATGTGAGCTAGGTTAGGATCGGAGCTCCAAAGCAAAACTAAAGAAGCAAGAACTTCGGACACCAAACATGTCTTGGCCTCTTCAGCGGCCTTCACACTTCTGCTCTCATTTTGGGGAGGTGTAGGAATGACACCAGCCCTCACACCTCCGTCAGCACACTTCGCTCACCTCCTCTACTGCTCTAGGCTCTCTACTGGCACCCAGTTACACCCAGTACATGAAGTCGAGTCTGCTGAACTGTTCCCACCACAACACCTACATGCTCCATGACCTGTGCTCCACACAGGCTGACATCTTGCTGACCCATAATCATTGAACCTAAATTGAGACAAACCATACAACATCTCAGAACCAAAGATAGAGACAGACCCCCAGAAACAATTGACCAAGCAGGATGTCTCACAGAAGTGGTGTTTCTTGAAGGTGCCATAGAATGCATTAATCCAGCACTTTGGTTGGGGTGAAAAAAGTCCAGACACAGTTTTACATGCCCATTTCCAACCCTAGAAGAGATCAAGCTATTTTCCCTTTATTGGTGACCTGATGAATAAACTGATGAGCTCTGCTCTGATTGGCTGATTTACAGTGAGACACCGCGATGATCATATGCAAGCCACATGGGTCGTCGTACTATTTAGTTAACTATGCTAACATTAGCTACTTGGAGCTTGCTAGTAGCTAACGTTACCTATATTAGCTACTCACTTTCCATCTGGACATCAACACAAAGTAGACTAAAGTTGTTCCTCAAAGTGAAACTCTGTTTAAGATTATCTGAAGCTTCAACCAGCAAACACTGATACAATCACACAGCATGGCTGCTACTTACAGGCTGCTGCTGGGGCTGTGATGCTAATAAAGGTGGAACTGCTCCTCCCTTCAGGCTCTTCAGTGTTAAACGCTAAGTGAAGCTGCTCCATATTGCCCAAGGTTTGAGAAACTGTCAGGAGTGAGATGTGCTGAACAAACTAACAGCTTGGATTTTAAGTCGTCCAGGAGATTCTGTTCCACCTTAAATGGTGTCACAGTTACATTCTGGTGCAAGTACAAGCTGTAGCGTTAAAGGTAGAATGGAACATTTGATTATGAAGTTGGCAAATAGGGAGACAGTTTCAGCCCTGCTATGAAACTTACATTCTTCTAAAACTCATCTTGACCAGGCCTAATATATAGCAGAAAGTCCAGTTCCAAACCCAATCCAATACTCAAAGAACCGTTAGCTTTTAACAGTGCATAGACCTGCATTACATACCTTTATCTACTGAACCATCTTTACTGTATGTGCCATTACCTTTCATCAGGCCATGTGTGACCTCAGGGTCACAGTGCTGACAGTCTGCTCCATGGAGTGACCCTGCTGACCACATTCCTCTTCACCAGCCTTCACACTTCTGCTCCCATTTTGGGGAGGTGTAGGAATGACACTAGCCCTCACACCTCCATCAGCACACTCCCTTGCGCTAGTCTCTCTCCTGGCACCCAGCTACACCCAGTACATGAAGAGGAGTCTGCAGAACTGTTCCCACCACAACACCTACACGCTCTGACCTGGACTAAAACACTGACCTCTTACTGACCTGTACATACACTTGAAGTTATCAACATGATTTGGTGAAGTAGTATATGAAGAAGCTAATTTTAGTGGCGTTCTGTTTGCTGCTCTGTTTGCTGCTCTGTTTGTAGGCAATTCCCAACATAAGACATTTCTTGGGGAACTGTACCACCGTATCTGGGAATGAAAACCATTCCCAAAATGTGAGCAAAAAGGTTAATGCAGCTTTTCAAGCCATTGACCTTGCAATTTTATCAAATGTCTCCCTGTTTTGCCTCTGATGTAGTGATAGGCTGATCACTGTATTCCAGTTTTTCCCATTTTGTGCATCAGTCTTTGGGAATAAAGGCCAGCGTATACATTTTCCAAACTTTTGCTTTCACAGGTTTATTTATTGTCTCAAAATGTTCACCAGGTTATGCTAATATCCTATATTCTTATATATGGCAGAGCACTGTAGGGGTCAGACACTATTAGGGTGGCAGGTTATATCAGGTTACCTTTAAAACCTGGGCTTATTACATTGCTGTGAATTCTGAAGAAGCCCTACACTATATCTCCAAAAGTAACCAGAGGTTCATTCAAATGAGCGCATTCAGCTACTTCCATTGCTGACATGGGTGCAATTAAATCCTCACAGCAGTATTCCAACATCTAATGTAAAGACTAGAGGCAGTTATTGCAGCAGAGCGGGAGCAAACTCCCTATTAATACCCTTGATTTCAGAAGGTAGGATGGATGAGCTGCATCTATTGATTTGCAGTGTTTCATCAGGTTACTTTGACCTGCAGCGACCCTGCTAATCACATTCCTCTTCACCAGCCTTCACACTTCTGCTCCCATTTTGTGGAGGTGTAGGAATGACACCAGCCCTCACACCTCCATCAGCACACTTCTTTCACCTCCTCTACTGATCCAGTCTCTCTACTGGCACCCAGTTACTCCCAGTATGTGAAGCACAGTCTGCAGAACTGTTCCCACCACAACACCTACATGCCCTGACCTGGACTCAAACACTGACCTTATGCTGACCTGTACATGCATGGATTGGCCTGATACTCCATAGTCCAGTAGTGGATCATTCTTAAAACAGCAGATAGAGATAGAGAGTCAGGAGGTTCTGTTCATTCAAAGAATGCTAGCTATCAGGAGTGTAGTCTTACCTTCTCTCTATCCTATATGACCGGCTTGGTTTTGTGTAGCCATCACCATCAATTAGTCACTTATGCCCAGTGGTGGACAGTAACTAAGTAAATGTAATTCGTTTCTGTACTTAAGTAGTTTTTTCCACTTTGGACGACTTTGTACTTTAACTCCAGAGTCAAATATCTTACTTTTTACTCCACTACATTATGCGAAATTTGTTGTTCCTTTTGGCTTATGTGTGCAAAAAACAGATACAATATAAGAAAACTCATTTGTGAATCTGTGTTTGAAGTTTTTACGTTTTTATTAAACTTAATAACTAAGTTGCAAATAAGTTGTAACTAAGTTGCAAATAAATCTGAAACTTTGCTTGTTTGCACAAAGCTATGTTATAGTTCCACCTAAGAGAAATTGTTTGCCTTCAGTGTTTTGTGCTTACGATCATTTGAATAGACGTCAGTGTCAGACTAATTAATGACCTTCTATTAAAGACTGGTGGACTGAGAGTGACACTAGAGTCTCTTCACCTGACATGAGCTTATTAAGCGAGCGTCTTGTTCCAGAAATGATAATAGGACATTAGAGCTATAATAAATCATGTTACTGTTACTCTCCATACTTTATATAGTGTTTATACTTTAGTACTTTTACTCAAGTGGAGGTCTAAAAGGAGGAACTTCTACTTTTACTGGAGGAATGTTTTACCCTGGGCATCTCTACTTTAACTCAAGTACATGGTTTGTGTACTTCATCCACCACTGCTTATGCCTAACTTAATCTTAACTTTGATTCGTGTGTGTCATATCTACACCACGCAAGTGACCAATTATGGCAGAAGGAGTGGATTTTACAATTGGAACACACTTGCCTTTAGCAGGTTAGCCTTAGTGAGCTAACCAAGCTAGCATAATAAAGTTGTAGCAGCATGCTCATTGTGATGTGCTGCCCAGTGCATTTGAAAAGCACCCAATAAGGGCACAGCATGGCTAGGTGCACAGCTCACACCAACTATAAATGAATGGAGCTGATGCAGAATGCCATAATGTTCTATTAAGCTTCACCTGTAATCATAAAAACTTTATCATATAATCTGTCGTGCAATACATATGAACACATATAATGGCATTAGGCCAAGATTTTTTGACACCATCTCATATTATGCAACATGAAGCGTCTGCTGATTTTGCACAGGTTGCATTGGGCGTCAGACTCCGTCTGCTGACCTCAGGGTCATTATGTCTAAACTCCGGCTCCATCTAGTAAAGCTGCTGATCTCTGTCTTCACACTTCTGCTCTCATTTTGGGGAGGTGTAAGAATGTCACCAGCCCTCACACCTCCATCAGCACACTTCTCTCACCTCCTCTACTGATCTAGTCTCTCTGCTGGCACCCAGCTACACCCAGTACATGAAGTGGAATCTGCAGAACTGTTCCCACCACAACACCTACATGCCCTGACCTGGACTCAAACACTGACCTTGTACTGACCTGTACATGCACTTATAGCTACTGACCTGACATGCACCCCTAATATGAATAAATCAAGGACACAGCAATGTTCCAACATCTAGTTAAAGTCTTCCCAGTAGAGTAGAGACTGTCACTGCAGCAGAGTTGTAACACACTGCCTATTAATACTTGAAGAAACGCTGAATGCACAGTGTTTACACTTTGGGGACTGGGACAGAACCATACTAGTCTGCTAATAAGGCTAAACATATAAGAAGCACATTTGTACTGTTTATGGTATTTCATTCTTAGTATGCTTTAGTCCTAGTCTGCTGACCTCAGGGTCATGGTGGTGAGGCGTTTGCTCCAGGCACCTCATTCCTCTTCACCAACCTTCACACCCCTGCTCTCATTTTGGGGAGGTGTAGGAATGGCACCAACCCTCACACCTCCATCAGCACACTTCTTTCACCTCCTCTACTGATCTATTCTCTGTGCTGGCACCCAGTTACACCCAGTTCATGAAGCGGAGCCCGCAGAACTGTTCCCACCACAACACCTACACGCCCTGACCTGGACTCAAACACTGACCTCATGCTGACCTGTACATGCATGGATTGGCCTGATATTCCAGACGAGTGACTGGGAGCCTCTATTCATTAAACAAACGCTAACTTAGTGTGCATAGCTATCTGGAGTGTAGTATTACCCTCTCACTGTCCTATTTGTACATATGATTTACTAGACTTCATAAATACTATTATCTTCAATAAGCCATATTTAGGCCTACGATTTTAGCTCACAATAAATTATCCTATAATAATTGACTGTTTGGGTACATAAACTATATAATTGCTATAAGTGGACCTCAAGGAGGACTTACACTGTATAATTAAAGGAAATTTTACAATCATATGTATTAAACTGCTGGAAACTGGGTGAGTTTTAATCAGTTGGGTTAAAGCAAATGCATGAATTAATAGAAAGTAGTTCATTTGTACTCTCTAGACTTATGGTGCTTTTCCAGCGCATGGTACTGGCTTGACTTGACTCAACTCTACTCTCCTTTTTTTGGTTTACCGTTAGGCACATCTGGTACCTGGTACTATTTTTTGTACCACTTCTGTCAGGGTTCCAAGCAAGCTAAGCTGATACCAAAAGGTGATGTTTAAACAATGCAGACTACTGATGCTAATGCTAGCTACTAGGTTAGCGTCGCCTTTGAGCAACCAGAATTGTCTTTATCATCTGCCTCTTCTGAGCAAACTGTGTCTTCTTTACATCACAGCAGTTTCATGCAGTATTAGGGTGGCTGGTATTATATCTGCAGCAGAAAACGAAATAGCCACTACCAAAAGCATGTCAGGTCAAGTCGAGCTGTACCATGTGGCTGAGAAGCGCCATTAGAGTATGAGTCTAAAGGGGCCAAATTGCACTTGCATTAAACCAGCTGATAAAAACTTACCTAGTTTATTGTAATGTAAAACATATGATTGTAAAACCCAACAACTGTACAAAGTGACGGTGGTCAGCTAAAATAATTGCAGTCAGCTCAAATAATTTCAACCAGGTATCTAATTGTTGTGATAGGCCTAACCGTATCACAGACAGCTAGAATCACTTGTATACTGCAAGTGTGCACATGTATTGTGTCCCTTAATAGGCCCAATGATTGTTCTTTTAAGCCAGTGCACTCAAAAGAAGCTGAAACGCAAGACTTTCAGAAAATACAGCCGCAAGTCCAGAATGGTCATGAGGTCATTTTCTGTACTGTTACTTTAAGATAATGATTTATTTGGCTTTAGATCTCAAGATAATAAAAGCTGTTTTCTCAAGATCACAACCTTTCCGTCTTGATCTCAAGATTACAGTCCAGAAAGTTATAATTAGCTCATGGTCCCTCTGGACTTACTAGAGAATGAAGATATAGACCCTTTAACGCTAAGGCTGTGTATGTGGGACCCCACATACATATTAGTCTCATAGAAGGTACTGACAGGCCCATCTCTTGCTATAAACGATTATGTGTTCGCTTAGGGCCTCCAGGCCACCGGGAGGCACTGAGTATGACCCTGAAAAGTATGCACTTATTTTTTATTTTCCTGAGCACAAAAAAATGCGACTGGAGTAGATGGGAGCCTCCAAGTATGGAGTCGCTAAGAGCGTCCATCACCATCTTTGGAAATGAAAACCAGAAATTAAACTCTATATGTATCTTTTCAATCAACTGACCACCCAGGTTTATCAAGTGCCTCAAAATGTTCAGAAAACAACATTAAGCGCTTATCCTTGCCATGTGACCATGCAGCTTTCATAAGTAAGGACCTTATCACTCTACCCGACAGCCACAATTGCAGACATTCAGCGAGCAGTGATGCCCTCCATGAGTCATCCTGTTAGTGCCAGCACCATTGGCAGATGGCTGCATGTCACAGGACAACATGCACGCTGACCATTACGATGACTGCCCTTAACACCATGTCAACGTCACCAGAGACTGCAATGGTATCGTGCCAGACTGTCATGGAGTGACTCAGAATGGCAGCGGGTTATCTTCAGTGATGAGTCCCACTTTTGTCTTTTGTCATATAATGCAACATTAACCGTCTGCTGATTTTGCACAGATTGCACTGGGCATCAGACTCCTCAGAGTCATAATGTCTACTGCGGCTCCATCCAGTGACCCTGCTGATCTCTGTCCTCACACTTCACTCATTTTGGGGAGGTGTAGGAATGACACCAGCCCTCACAGCTCCATCAGCACACTTCTCTCACCTCCTCTACTGATCTAGTCTCTCTATGGCACCCAGTTAACCCCCCCAGCACATGAAGCTGAGCTGTTCCCACCACAACACCTACACACTCTGACCTGGACTCAAACACTGACCTCATACTGACCTGTACATGCACTTATAGTTGCTGACCTAACCTGACATATCTCAAGGCAGAAGAAGTAGCAGCAGTGTTCATTTAAAAGATGGCGAATTAATTTTCTTTTATTACTTACAGTATAGTCAATAGTCATAGGACATTTTCTGTATAATAGGTTCCTCCATGCTGAAGGTGGGTGGAGGTGAGAAGGCCAGTATTGCACTTCACTATGTTCTGGCCATCTGACCAAGCAGACTTTCTGCTGCTTAAGGGGTCGAATCCTCTTATGGGGGTCAAGTGATAACAGGTTATCTTTAAAAGGCTGGGCTTATATACATCACGACTGGGACAATACCATCCAGTACCACCCTGTTAAAGAGAACATGTCTATCTGCATCTTGCTGAATCCCTGGACACAGAAGATACAGTCCATATCTGACTTTCAAACCAAAGAGAAGCACATTTGTATTGATTGGTATTTCATCCACAGGTTGCTTGGGTCATAGTCTGTTGACCTCAGGGTTACATTGTGGGGAGGTGTAGAAATGACACCAACCCTCACACCTCCATCAGCACACTTCTCTCACCTTCTCTGCGGCTCTAGTCTCTCTACTGGCACCAGGTTACACCCAGTACACTGAGCAGAGTCTACAAAACTGTTCCCACCACAACACCTACTCACTGGACTCAAACACTGCCCTCTTGCTGACCTGTACATACACTTATAGGTGCTGACTTGACATGCATGTCTAATATGAATACAGTGAGGTTGAAGAAGTAGTATAAGTGTAATTTTAATTATGGTAATCATTAACCAATAATTAATTTAATTTAACTATTAATCAATAGTCATAGGATATGCTCTGTATAATAGGTTCCTCCATGCTGAAGGGTTCTGACCATGCAGACTTCCTACTGTTTGGGTGGGATTCTTTTATGGGGTCAGGTTATCTTTAAAAGGTGGGGCTTATTGCTTAAGTATGAACTATGATAAAGGCCTAAAGTAAAAAATGTCTGTTCTGCAGATTTTGCTATATATATATACATATACATGCAGAACATGTAAATATGTATATACAGGGTGTCTCAAAAGTAAGGAAATATATATACATATAATATAATAACGGTTTGGCAGACAGTGATCTAGTTTTAGACACAAGCTATGGGGGAAGGGGAAAACCTGTTAGGCCATGTCACCAACATGACAACCATCTTGAATGCCACCGTCTTGGATTCAACTTCAGGTTTTCCATTGGAAAGGTAGGTGTGTGACACATCAAATGGGTAGTGAATTTCACCAGTCAAACAGTGCTGTGCCTCATGTCAATGTAACTTTATTCATTCTTGTGTTAAAACAGTGATTTTACCTTCCATATTTCCGTCCTTATTTCCAGTGAACGAAGCACATGTGTCATTGCAGAACTTCAACCAACGCCACATAAACATGCATCCCACTACCCACAGTGCAGTTGCCAAAATTCTTGCCAGATTCCTAGAAACAGGTTCTATCGGCAATAAACCGAAAGCTGGATGACCAAAAACCCTGCATATCCCATGACTGAGACAATACCATCCTCCTCTTTTAAAGACAACATGTCTATCTGCATCTTGCAGAATCCCTGGACACAGAAGATACAGTCCATATCTGACTTTCAAACCAAAGAGAAGCACAATTGTATTGGTATTTCATCCACAGGTTGCTTTGGTCATAGTCTGCTGACCTCAGGGTCACATTGTGGGGAGGTGTAGGAATGACACCAGCCCTCACACCTCCATCAGCACACTTCTCTCACCTCCGCTACTGCTCTAGTCTCTCTACTGGCACCCGGTTACAGCGGTCTGAGTCTGCAGAGCTGTTCCCACCACAACACCTACACACTCTGACCTGGACTCAAACACTGACCTCATACTGACCTGTACATATCCACATATCTACACATCTGATATGTTTTACTGTTCCACATACGTGCTCCTAATCTTGACACTCCCCCTCCAGTTGTCTTAATGCAGTGCCCCTTTCCAGCTACTAAAGCAGCATTTTATCACCTTAAAGATCACCAGTAAGACAAAAGATCTTGTGTTTGAGCCAGACTTGGAGAAGCTTGCCTTTATTTCTAGCAGAATTGATCACTGTAATGGTCCCCTAACTGGACTCTCAAAAAACAGCTTCAATTCATTCTCACTTGGAACACAATGACCCCTTTTAAAATCTAGCTGGCTACCAGCATGTGTCAGAAAGAGATTTGAAGGTACTATTACTGTTCTATAAGTCACTTAATGGTGTATGACCAGCCGATTTATCTGATATCCAAGCAAAGCTTAGACCAGATCATTAGGAACTAGTCAGTTAGTCCTGCCTGAGGTAAAGACTAAACATGGAGAAGCAATGTTTAGCTACTTTGCTGCTCTTACATGGTACCACAGTTACAACGAAGCATCAGAAGACGCGTATGAAGCTTCCTTTGCCAACTTTTGACTGTGTAGCTTCAACAAATTTTTTTGACGGAAACGAGTCGTTTTTACTCTAAAGAGCACTGAAAGCTTTCTTGACTTTGGAGAATGACCATGCTGAGGTCTTACAGGCTAATACAGTCCTATGGAAAAGTTTGAACACCTCCAGTCAAATGTTCTGCAGAGAATGTGTGTTGTTTAGAAAATCAAAATGCTATAATTGCACTATTTTTTTATATGCATGAAAGTAAATGAGTAAAGTTTGTCTGGAAAGTTGAATTTTCACACTTTCCCCTCAAAAAATAAATACATCTAGCAAGTAAAGATTACATATAAATACATATAAATTACCATACCTGTTGTGTTAAATCATTTCAAATAGCATTTTCTGCCGCTGTACAATAAACCTGGACCAAAGTATGGACAGAATTTGGAAGATGCTACACATTTCAACATGCAATGTGTTTGATGCATTTTTACACAACAGAGTGTAAACAATGCTAGAAAGTACATTAGCAAGCCTATTTGAGATTGTCTAACAACTGCACATGAGTTAAGCCAAGTATGAGGACCTAGACATGCAGTTTATGCAACGCTAGCAGGATAATAATAAGCTTCCATGACTTGCTAGCTACATTAGCTTTGTAGCTACACTGTAAAGCACTTTAAAAAGCTACCTTTGCACATTAAAAGTGTCCTGGCAAAGGAACTACAGAAACTGTGTGCATTCATTTGAGCCTCGTCCAATGCCACCAGGCCTACTTCATCCTGTATCACAGACATTATAGCATGAACTGAATAACAATATTTAAGTTCTCTGTGTACTGTATATAGGGGATATGATCACATCAAGCAGCTTGACAAACTCATATTAAGCCCTTCGTTCTCTGTACTACAGTTTGCATGTGACCTCAGGGTCACAGTGTTCAGTGTCTGCTCCGTGCTGTGACTATACTGATCTCAGTCCGCACTTGGGGAGGTGTAGGATTGACACCGGCACTCGCACCTCCATTAGCACACTTCTCCCACCTCCTCTACTGCTCTAGTCTCTCAGTATGACACTCAGTACGTTGAGCAAAGTCTGGAGAACTGTTCCCACCACAACACGTACACACTCTGACCTGAACACACGCTCTGACCTCTTCCTGCCCTCATATGAAATACTGATCACAGCTGAGTTTAGTGACTGTAGAGGAGCGTATTTAACTATGGTACTGAAAAGCAGATTCAGGCACTGAAACTAATTAAACTCACTGAACATTCTACTAGGTTCACCTCTTTGTATCTACACTCATTTTCTATTTCATCAGCTGCTCTGACCATATAGGAGCACTTTGTAGTTCTACAATTACAGACTGAAATCCATCTGATTCGCTGCATGCTTTGTTACCCTGGTCTTCAGTAGTCAGGAGCCCCATAGGACCCCAATAGTGCAGGTATTATGTGGGTGGGGGACCATTCCCAGCCCTGTAGTGACACTGACGTGGTGGTGGTGTGTTAGTGTGTGTTGTGCTGGTACGAGTGGATCAGACACAGCAGTGCAGCAGTACAATTTAGAACCACTGACCAAGTGTGCTTGCACAAACAAGGAATTCAATCTCTGCATTTCACCCATCCCCCGTGCAGTCAAACACCCACATACACATACACACACACTAATGGGTAGTGAGCACACTTGCCCAGAGCAGTGAGCAGCGCTATCATGGGCACTTCAACCAAGTCAGGGGATAGTTTTGGTTGCTGGGTGATTCTCAGTCCAGCAGTGACACTGAGGTGTCCGGCAGCACTGCTGTGTCTGATCCACTCACACCAGCACAACACACACTAACCCACCACCACATTTGTGGTAATTTTATGTCACTCTAATGCATTTAACTAGGCTAATTAGCTAGCTAGCTAACTTACTTGCTATTTAGCTTATTCGCTACAATGAACCAATGTACTGCTCTACTCTGCACACACACACACCTACATTTAAACAGAATCATCAAACAAAGTTTTTATTGTTCTCTGTTGAGTGTTAATATGAGCAAAAACACTTGTTCTGTGGCCGCTAGCAAAAGCACTAATAGCTCTAGCTTCCCATAACTGTTTGCTTTATGTAGTGATACTCTAAATAGAGTGAAAATCCTTGAAAACATCGATCAATACATCATCATATAATAGTGCTGGTGTAACTTCATCTTTATCTGAAAGTGTAAAGGATTTGCTAAACTGTGATTAGCTTTAGCTGCTAATGTTAGCAAACACAGAGGAGCTCTATCTGCACATAAGTACATTTATTACATACTTGGCTATATTTCACATTACAGCCTCAAACACATCATAATTTGACTGTTTTTGACAATGATTTATCTGTTATTATTGAATTTATTGTAGATTGTGGCATAAAGTGAGCTACTGGGTGCGAGTTATCCAGGATGGTGGACCACCGTTGGCCCAATAATGGCGAAGCTAGTGGTCCACTAGTGTTTAGCTTAGCAGTTTTTAGGCACCCTTTCAGTGGTTAAGTAGAGTCTAAGACAAAGTGACACTTTACATCGCTTATTTTCCACTCACAGTTTAATTGACTTGTTTTTCCTTCTTTTATATGTTCGTTTTCCTTTATAAATGTGTCATTAATACTTTTTAGTGTCAGTAACATTTTCAACTAAATCATTTTATATCAGGCCTTGTCCTTATTTTAATTCCTTTAAGATGTTTGTAATATGTCTTAGTTTAGCTTAAAAAAAAGTCTGCGTGCATTTCGAATCAGTTTGAGGAGGTGAAAAACTAGTTCAGTCTTGTGAGCAGGACAGTTATCCAGGTGGTCCAAGAGTGGGCCAACAGTGGCAAATAGTCAGTGGGTTGCCAACTTGATCATGCCAGCAGACCGATATATCCTCTCTATCTGGGTCCGGACATGTTTCGAAGCCCTTTGTTGACAAACAATAAATTAGTTCTATTGAAATCGAGGAAATTGTGTCACCATCTAATGGACCATTAAATTAGTTGGCAACTAATTTGGTATTTGATTTTCGTAGTTGGTATTTGACTACGTTGATTAATCATTGCAGTCCTAGTATGTTAATGGTAATACCAGAACCATGCCGGCCGGTGCTGTTTGAGAGTTGAGAGGTCACTGCAGAGACAGACTGAATTTCTGACAAATTCAATTGAATCAAACTCTTAAGTCATTCAGTGTGAGATTCATTCTTAGTATCTTAATTGCATTTACACGTATGGTCTTCCTTCATCTCTAATGAGTTTAGTAATGAGTAGTCTGGAGACTACTCCCACTCCTCTTCACACTTCTCTGCCTTATCTGTGGAGGTGTTGAGGTGACACCAGGCCTTACACTCCCCACACACACACACACACACACTCTCTTTACTGGCACCTAGTCCAGGTCACTGTGAGTACCAGAGCCAGGCCGACCATTCCCACATCACCACCTGTCCAGCCCGATATTGACGCCCACCTTCCAGTTTCATAAACTGACTTTGTGTCTGACAACAACATGCTTTATGTATGCTGAGTCCAATGACTGTGCCATGGTCCAGAGTCATATTCATAATCCACTGGAGGTTTTACATGTGATTAGTTAAGCTTTACCCCTTGAATCCTTGGCGTGTTAATCAGTTATTAATCTTAAGACCTACTATAGGCATTCTTATACAGTCATATGCACAATGCCCCCTGTTTGTACATTCTGCTGATTTTCCAAGTGATAATTCTACAGAGAAAACATTTCTGCACACTTTAATGGACATTTAATGTTTAAATGTAACATATTATGAGGAAAAAAAAGAAATATAAAATGATTCATCTGTGACTGAAACATAGGTCACAGTGTGTAATGCCTCCACAAGCACTACTAACAGCTGTGATTGGATTTGGCATGGACTGGACAAGTTTCTGGTCGTAGGCCACATCAATGTCCAGACACTCTTGCATCAAAGAATTGCACAGTTTTGCATAGATTTGGTGGATGCACAATTCTGGGGAGAATTTCCTGTAGACTGGAATTTTTGCCACTGCTGGTAGACCCATATGACCGTACAGTTCCGTACACCTGCAAATTCAGCTACTTCCTTCACACTGCGCTCTTTGACATGCCCAAATGCAATCACTCCTTTTAGTCCATCATTAACATCTGATTTGGACCCATTTTCCACACATGGAACGAGACATTCACTGGCCTGTAGCACCTCTTCTCATTCTATGAATCCCGTCACATACCCTGCAGGGGTTTATACCCCCATCATCCTTGTGCAGAGCTATGTGCAGGAGCCTGAAGTTACTACCACCTGAAACACACAAGGTGGCTCAACTTTTTGTCCGATGAGCTTATTAAGATCAGGAAATAAATAAAATATGTGCATTAAAATGTGCAGAAAGTGCCACCGTTAATTGTCTTCTCTCTAGAGGAGGTATTAATTATTTTCACTTGGAAATACCCAAAATGTAATATGACTGGGAAAGTTTTGCATAAGACTGTAGCAGTAGCCTACTATGTAAATTGTGCAGTTACATTGAGGCATCAAAATGAGGTTCACTTATGGTCAGCTTTAAAACTTTAAGCTTTAAGACTGAAGTGGCTTGATGTACAATTAGTCAATACAGCTACATAACATCGTATAACATCATAGAGGAAGACTCAGCATTTGAAATGAATGTCCTTTGTCTCATTGCAACATCTCAATTAATTAATATGCATCCAGCTGTATACACAGTATATTATTAGTCTGTGTTTACAGTAGGAGGTTCTTCTTCTGCCGCCAGCGCATATTTTCGGCAAAAATCTATCGGAAGTGGGCGACAGGCGCTCAGAGGTTTTTTAAAAGTGTTGCAAGTGTTTCGTTCACTTTCAAAAGCTGAAAAAGTGTAACTTATCAAAAAAGCATCATTTGCATCAGCCAACCAATCAGGTTGGAGCTCAGACAGCGTGTGAAAACCACCAAGCTGGAGGGCAGAATGCCAGTGGTAAAAAATGAGGGCTGTTAGTCGATTTGTTATCTTATTTATATATATATGCTTATATATATG
>CM067487.1:10873622-10956265 GCA_034552555.1 Semaprochilodus insignis | reverse complement strand
TATATATATATATATATATAGAGAGAGAGAGAGAGAGGGAGAGAGAGAGGGAGGGAGGGAGGGAGGGAGAGAGAGACAGAGAGAGAGAGAGAGAACGAAAGAAAGAATAGGTAGATAGAAAGAGAGAGCCAGAGACAGAGAGAGGGAGAGAGAGACTGTAGGCTGTAAAGGACTGTAGGCTGCAGTGTTAAGTGGAATTGCTGAAGCTGTTGTGTTGATGAGGATTCTCCTCCACACTGCTACAATACACACACACACACGCACACTCTCTCTCTCACACACACACACACACACATACACACACACACACACAGAGCAGCAGGGCTGATCATGCACACATTCCTCCCTCAGGGGGAGAGCAGGGTGTGGAGGGTGTGGAGGGGAGTGTTGGGGGTTTCCAAAGCTCAGCAAATGGCCAAACACACCACGGTTCACCAACACTACCCCCAGAGAGCCGCTGCAAATGAACAGAGTAAACAACCGCCTCTCCTCTGTTTTCATTCCATCTACTTCTCCAGATTAGACATTTGCTCCAGATAATGTGCTTAACGGTGCTTCAGGGTAAACTACAGCTCAGTGTAAACTACAGTTCAGTGTAAACTACAGCTCAGCATAAACTACAGCTCAGCATAAACTACAGCTGAGGGCCTGATAGCCATTTAAACCTTGTGTTGATTCATCTGATGGCGATGCGAGTCTAAACACCCTGTTATCAGTGCTGTAGTCTGCAGACATGAGCTCCATCTGAAGCTGCATACTACTGTACTACACATGCTAACCTAATTAATAGCCTGCTAATGGTGGACTTCTGGCTTTGATATACTGTTTAGTACAGTGGTATGTAGGTTTGGACGCAGCAACTCTGTTCACACACACTGAGCAGAATAAAACAGCTCACATGAATAACAATACAGTTCAAATCAGCCAGAACTCCTCTAAATAACATGATCATGTCTGTGAAAATGTAGCCTACTGGGAAAACCCTCTCAGTCTCGGTCCTTCATATTCACAGTATTGCATTCTTCCCCGCACTGATTTATCCCTTTAATGATGGTATTAGAACATCACAGGAAGGTATATAACAACCAAAGAACTTATGCTAGCATTCTTTTTATAGACAAAAATAACGGTGTATTATATGGTTTAAAAGTGTTTAATAATATATAGTTTAGCATTTATTAATAGCTTAATAAATGCTAAACTATAGACTGTAAGTACAATATATTGTGTGTATATATACATATATTTATATACACACACACATATATATAACACACATTCACACACATTCAGGTATACAGTTGTTATAACAATTAATGACTGGCCTCTAGATGTGTTCACCAGATGATCTATGGTGTGTGTCATTTAGCCTTGATTGATCTAATTTCTTCTCAGGTCAGATGAACATGATAACGTGTTTTGTGTGTGTGTGTGTGTGTGTGTCCATTTGTGCCTTTTGCCTGCTTGTCAGTTTGCTGGCCCTACAGGAGGTCAGTATGGTGCTCTCCTGCAAAATTTGCTCTTCCAAATGGAGCCGCAAAGTCCATCAAGCCCCCATTAGAGGCTCATTAAAGCCGCGTAGTGAGATATTTGGCGCCTGTCCTAACGGGCTCGGGTGCGAGCGCGTGCTTCAAGGAAAACAGCAAGCACGAGGCGAGGGCTGACCTGAGATCAGTCTCAGTGGAGACGCAACTTCAGAGGCACTGAGCTGCGATCTGGAGGGCAGATCCCAGATCAGCAGACGCGCCAGGACACAGGAGAAGAAGGAAACTCTGCATTTCTTATTCATGTTATTAGTGAATAGATAGTGTTTTCGCGTGTAGCTCACGTGAGTTTTGCTCGTTACATTGATTTCTGTATTTAATCACTGGATCGTATTATTGTGCAGTACTGTTGTCTTATAAATGTGCTATGTAAATAAAGCTGCCGACACGGTCTGAGTTCTGTTGCATGTTAAACGAGCGTCAGATGCTTAAAATATGTATACAGCTCACGTTCAATGTGGACCATTTAAATCACATACATTTAAAAAGCATGAACATCCAACGCAACATGATATCCAAATATGTATTTTAAACTTAAATAGACTATAGGAATCCAATACTGTGTAGCGTATTGGAAACCTATTAACTACCCCCGTTACATACCACCCCTCCTGCAATAGCCCCCCGTTGTCCTTCTCACAGATGGTGTCTAAGTTTGCCCCTCTGTGTTGTTGCAATAACCTCGCGGTACCAGATTTCTCACCCTCACGCTGCGGTGGCCTGTTTATACAACTGGGGAAGTCTTCACACCCAAATGTCTCTCAGCAGCCGCCCTCATTTGGCAGATGATTGGGCATTTGGGTGTGAAGACCAGCCGAGCCACACCCCCTTTGCAAGCCACGCCCCTCCTCGCACTCTGCCTCTTTATAAACGCAGAGAGCCGCGCGACTTCATTCATTCGCTTCTTCTCTTCTCAGCTCGACGCTTCTTCGCATCCACCAGAGGAAATAACCGCCTCTGATAGGGGACTCGCTCATTTTCTCTTTTCGGACTATCACACAAAACGGAGAACAGAATGAATTCTGCCTGCCTCGTCGCCACCCAGACGCCTTTCGGCCACCCTTCGGCTTTCCTCTCGGCAGAGAGCCAGCCTGGTGTCCAGCAGTCGCCCATGAGCAGGTGAGCAGAAAGCCCCGCATCGTTAACGTTTCCGGAAAGACCTCAGGATGTGCTGTTGGCTAGTTATTAAGGGTTAAGTAAGGCAGAACGTTAGCTCAAAGGCTAGAGTAGTCCTGAGGTAAAACAATGTTCAAGAGCAACAACACAGCCTGCGGTGGTCTTAGGGTAACGTTAAAGGGGAATTCCACCAAAGAATCTGAATAATTCAGTCATTGAGATGTTAATGGATTCATTCAGAGTGAGAGGAACCAGGATTCCAATGTAAATATAGTCACTCTATTATGTAAAGCAACCAGAGAACCTGCATGCGTCTTCTGAGTTTGCATGTGTAACACTGATGGAAGTAAAATAGTCAGAAATCATGGGTGGAGTTCTCCTTTACCTTCATGGAGGCATTGATGTGTGTTACATGATCACGCACTAGATGTTCCCCTTAGGCTATAAGCTTTACTCTTAGTCTCCTTCTACACTGACACTGACCGTTTTGCTCTTGCCTTCTTTCAGCCGTGCTGCCCTGTGGAGACCCTGGATTGTCACCAGCCAAGATGGGTGCAGGAGGAACAAGCTGGCATGTGTAAGTTTTACTCTCTGTCATTCAGTCCATAGCAAGTGCAGTTTTGTTTAGCACTAAGGCACACCTCTGAATAGTTATCACTGACCCACATGAAAGCTTTCATTCATGTGGTAATTCAGCAAGAATGAATATTCTCACTAAGCCTTATCAGTGAACTCTGATGAATAGGGCTTGAGCAGCGCATACAGTGTTTTCAAAAGAGTCCTTGGAACCAGCAGGGAGCTTGAAGGAGACAGACAGGCATGTGGAGCGCATTAGCAACAGTATGCCAGAGCAGGAGGTGTGACTGTCAGGCTATTTTGTTGACACCGAGCCACTGAGCGCAAAGGAGAGACCAACTGCAACGCTGAGACACACTGCCATATGGCACCACTGTCTGATGCAAAGCAAGTTTGGCACCTGGCATGGAGGTGTAGGGAGAATAGCTTCCAGAGAGGTAGAGCGTGCCTGCCAAGATTGAAGTAGACACCTCTGGCTCCAGGGAACGTGTTTGGGCCAGTTTCCCACCCTTAGCCTGACACCCACCAAGTCACAGCTATTGCATCCTGCCCGAGGCGCTATACGGCCATGGAGCTGGCGCTGATGTCACCCTATAAACACTAGGCAGGAAGCTGTGTTGGATGCTTTTGCTCATTTTGTGTGTTTGCAAGTGTGGCCTTACACCTCTTTTTTCTGTTTACAGCCTTACGCCAGACCAACAATGCCGGGTAACACCACAGCAGATGGCAAAACTCAGTCTTTCCAGCACCCTGTCAGGTCAGTACTCCTTTTGTTTGGTTGGGTTTTTTGGTCTGTAAGGCTGTAACCTATAGTTAGATATCGGGCAGCTTTTACTCCCAGTTTGTGAATGAGAATTTGTGCAAGGAGGAAAAGTCAAAAAGTAAAATATTTCCAACCCAAAGAGGAATGTGATTTTAAATATTTGTTCTCTCTTTATCATAGACTTTTCTGGCCAAAGTCCAAGTCATATGACTACCTCTACAGTGATGGTGAAGCTCTGCTGAGAAACTTCCCAGTCCAGGCAACCATCAGCTTCTACGATGAGTCAGACAGCGAGGATGAGGAAGAGGAGCAGGACGACTGGGAGGAGGAGGAAGACGGTGATGAGAAAGAGTGCCTCAAACCCCAGAGCCATTTCTGCACCTACAACTGAATTCACACACGCCATGACGGCAGCTTCTGGAAGACTATAGTATTCCGAACATTCACAAGAACTATCACATTCTCAGATGGGACTGTACCCGGTTTCTTCACGAAACAAATGTTTTGATAGTGCATGCCCACCACAACCTGCATGGGTGTCACTTTTATTGTTTTTTCCCCCACAAAATTCCAGTCATGTAATGCCAGCCTCCAAAAGAAGAAACGAGAAAAAAAGTTCAGGACGGAAAGTCTTCCTAATTGTAAATTCCTCTGGGAATTGAATAATGGCATACAATCCCACATTGGGATGAATGTGTTGTTTCCAAGCCATCTCAGGGTCTCCATTTTCTTTTGTACACGAGATCTGTATTTTATTCCCCTGTCCCTAATTTATGTTGTACATATCTATATATATTTATGTCTTATTTTTGTACTTTTGTGCATTTGACACAGAATAAACTATATGTAAAAAATGATGATGAGTTTCTCTCTTCAGTCGAAGTTTGGAGCTTTTAAAAGCTGGTGATTCTTTCTTTTGATGTCAGCCGACTCTGTCGGCTTGCTCAGAGAGGGCCTGTTCCGTGTCTGCCTGGTTTTAAGCATGGGAGATCTGATAGAGTGCGGGTATGCCTTGTGGAGAATGTCAGAGGTTAAAGATTTAGCTCTGCCCAAGTGACATGGGTCACAGGATGCCTTTGCTGTTGTTGGAGCACAGCTCCAGAATATGCACAAATGGGTGCAATAGGTGAACTGAAAAGCTGCCTTTTTAAATTAAAATCAAAGTCAATGATCACTGTTTGATTTATTTTCTAGGCTAAACTTGGCAACAAATTAACTAAATGTAATTTCTTTTCAGTATTTAGCATGTCCATCCTTTTGTTTTTAATACAACTTGCGTTTTGTTTGGGAAGCCTACTCAAAGTATTTATTTATTTTCATTCAAAGAATTCCTCACTGAAATTTTTCCAGCACCTCCAAAATTGAATCTTGGAAGTTGGTTGCTTTATTTTATTATTTTATTTATTTAGGACTTTTTTGCTTCTCACAATCTAGATCATCCTGAACACCTACAGTGATGTTCTCACAGTTAAAAGTCCCATTTCTCTAGATTTTAACAATTTTCTGTACTCCACTTCAACATATCCGCCTTTTTGGGTTTCCCCTTTGATGTAGAAGTGGCCTTAAAGGAGCGATGTGTAAGATGACACAACCTGTCGAATTCACAAACCAAACAATAGGGGGCAACATATCACCAGAAAGTTGTGGTGTCCACCCCTATCATAAGAAACGCACCTCCTCCTCATTGTTAGCTTTAGCAGCTGTTTACATACCAGTTTAGAAGAGCAATTGCGAGTTCAGCATTAAACTTCATCCCTTGCCAGTGCCTGCATTTACTATTCCTTTCCTTGCCTGCCTGCCGTTACACAGTCTAACTGAGAGCAGAATTATCATGCCTTCTGCACGACTAACAAGAGTTTAGAATATGCTGTCTAAGCAGTGCTAGGTCTTCATTCTTTCATGCTCGAATGATGGAAGACGATGCTACAGTGACTGACTATTGTCTCTTGAGGTACAAAGTGGTATTGCGAGATAGCACGGGCCGGAGCTAACTGGTTAGCATGCTAACTTTAGTAGATATCGCTGCACCACAGCACATAGACGTCTTTGACATACCACCAAGACGGTTATTTCTTCACATTCTGTTGATAATTTCACTCCATGTTGGAATGTTTGGAACTAAAAATTTGACATATTGCTACTTTAACGGTGGTTTTGAGTGGAAGGCTTCTGACTTTCGCACAGTGCTGTGTTTACTTATCTGTGACCTCTTTACATAGTATCTGTTACATTTAGTGCTATATGCTTAGACTGCCACAGCAAAATTATTCCCACTACAGGTGACACACAAAAATGTCACAAATCAGTACATCACTGACCCAATAAATCCAACGAAGGGGTCGAACGAGAAGAGCGGAAGTAGGGAAATGTAGTCTTTTAGCCTAAGGTGTGGCATGGTGAGAGACGCGCCGATATCTTACGCCTAACCAGCTAAAAAGTACAGCTCTGACGGTTCAGTAGATCAGAACCGTTAACACAACATCATGAAAGCTAAATCAGAATCGCGCTGCTGTTTCCTGACAAGACGTAAAAGTGTCTCCTGCTTTGCCTACGCGCGGACTACATTACCCAGGACATGTATCCATTTCTCATTCCAGAGGCATAACTCCGCGCGGCCAAAATAATCAGAAGCGATTTCATTTTTTTTTTTTTTTTTTTTTTTTTTTTTTTTTTTTTTTNAGCTAAAAAGTACAGCTCTGACGGTTCAGTAGATCAGAACCGTTAACACAACATCATGAAAGCTAAATCAGAATCGCGCTGCTGTTTCCTGACAAGACGTAAAAGTGTCTCCTGCTTTGCCTACGCGCGGACTACATTACCCAGGACGTGTATCCATTTCTCATTCCAGAGGCATGACTCCGCGCGGCCAAAATAATCAGAAGCGATTTCATTGGCTGAGCGGGGGGAGCCCCCGGCTCCTATTGGTCAGTCGGCCTGTCAGTCAGACGCTCTCCGTGACTCATGTGGATGCTCCCTCGGTGGAAACAGGGACGAAATGGATCAGCAGTCGTAACGGCGCGGAAGGTAGGGCTTTATTATGATTTCTTTAAGGTCCAAGTTAGAAATGCGGACCGCACGTGCAGCATAATTTACGTTTTGCGCCGATTACTAGCTATTAAAGGTAAAAACACCCCCTCCAAATAACAAGGTGGTCTGTATGAATGTATAATAGCGCTTAGCCTGGAAGGAGTTTTCTGAGTGCTGTCCTATAGGCTGCCTTGATGAATATTTGATTTGGCTTATGGCAGCGGAATGGCTTTTAGAACGTGTGAGACGCGGTCAGAAGCCTTTTCCAGCACCCGGTTCTTTTGGCACACATGTGAACAAAAGGCTTTTGGAGCGATGGAGGATGTAGACATGGTTAAAGTGGTGAATTACAGCCTATTCTCGCCTCGTTCCCGTCGATCGCAGCCCTTTCAGGCGCTACAGGCGAGAGATGACACCTTCTCGCCCGTCTTGAGGGCAGAAGCAGCAGCTGGACCCGGCGGATCCAGCTGTGTTGGACTTCTAGCACCGATTCGGCGGAGTGATATATATTTAGCCCTTGAACGCTAATGGCACATCTACCCCGCTCCGTCTCCATGGAAACCTCCTCCCCCGCCCTCCTGCTCATGCATATTCATACGAGAGGGGTTCAGATGGCTATAAAAGGCGGACATCCTCATAATAAGTCCATAAATCCGAACTTCAGTCTCTTCGGAAGAGGCTCCCAGAGCTTCTCTTTTTGCTGTGTTATTGTCTGCTCTGGTTATGGAGCCGGCTGTGCTGTTTGACCCTGTGCATGTGTGAAGTCCCATCACTCAAGGACATGTTTCTTCAAGAGGCTGCTATGTGTTTTCTTTCCCCTGCCATGTTATAGAGGGGCTAATGTGACGAGAGATCTTCAGATGGCCTAAAAAAAATAGTTGCGCCCAGAAAGAATCAACCAACAAGAATGAAACTTGGTCGGTAGGGTTGACATTGGGAGACATGCAAATGATTCAAGTTTCACCCTCGTGTGACATAAGCAAGGACAGGCTTTATCCCTGCACCTGAGTGACTATATAACGATGTTCTGTTGTGTGTTCTTTCCATTCTGACTGCTGTTGTGTTGTTGGTGTGTTGGTAGCATCCTTTGCAAACGAATAATGCCTTAGTGAAGAGTCTGAAAGTAATTCGAGCAGTCGGAAGAGCAGTAGGAGAGGGGTCGCATCGTAGGGCTCCAAAAAGCAAGATGGTCTTATCAAGTCAAGACAAATCAAATTTATTTATATAGCGCTTTTTACAACAGATGTTCACAATGCAGCTTTACAGAAAACCCAGATCCGAGCCCCCAATGAGCAAGCCAAAGGCGACAGTGGCAAGGAAAAACTCCCTCAGAGCAAGAGGAAGAAACCTCGAGAGGACTCAAAAGGGGAAGCCATCTTCTTCAGGTCGACCCCAGATAGCAACAAACACAAAAAGGGTCAAAGGATCAGTTTACAGTTGTAGGCAATATCGAATAAGAACTGTTAGTAACTGTTAGATGGAAGACTATGATGATAGTCTATTAGAATGAATAAGAGAAGTGTTGAATGTTTTTGAGGCAGAGGAAGAAATGTCTGATTTGTCTGTGATTAAATAGTATGATCATCGGTTGGGCACACGGGATGCAGGTGAGGCCCCCTCACAGCACAAAACAAGGAGAAGCTTTGTGGTAGGCGAACTGGTCAGCAGGATCACGCATTGTGTGCCATACCGGTCATTCGGATACTACCATAGCATGCTGTTGGCGGCAGTGGATAAAAGAAGGCACGCACCAGTGACATGAAGGATCTGGGAGACCTACACGAACCACGGAGAGAGAGTTCCTTCTGGGTGCAACTGTTTTTTGACAATGAGTGTGTATGACTAGAACAGATAGATAGTAGGAAAGGAAAGACAGAGTAGGAATCTGGCCCACATAACTCTTCCAATGTGTCTTTTTCTCCAGGACAGACTCCCCCTACATTGAGTTCTCCAGTGGTAGCATGGCAGCAGGTGAGAATTTTTTAATGCATGCCACAGTCCATCTTTTCACTTTACAGTCCATTCACTAGTCAGACATTAAAGGTGCGATATGGGTTTATGGCAGGATGGCTTTAAAGGTGCCATAGAATGGAAAACTGTGTTTACATTGGCATTGCTCAATAGGTTCAGTTAAGTACATAGACCTGACATACCGTGAACCTCTTGTCTATTCCATCAAATACAAATCCCGCACAAGGGTAGTAAAACAGGCCAATTCCAGAATTCTAGACTGTTACCTAACAGTCTTGATTCATTGGTATTCATACCCCCAAATTTACATAAGGCAACAGAGCAGCAGCAAGGAAAGTGGTGGACCCTATGGAGAAATCTATTGTTCCAGGCTGTGAAGACTCTTCATACCCTTACCAAGGACCCAAACTATCAGGGGACATTAATCAAACTAATATTAGCTTACTATTTACCAGCGTTTTAATCAAATCTCCTGTTCCACCTTAAATGCATCTACAACATATAGAGGCACCTGAATGTAATTGTGGCACCAGTTAAGGTGGACTTTGTAAAAACTAGCTGATGAGTAGAAGGCCAACTTATGTGTCCACATCTCCAACAACATCCTGGACAGCTTCGATTTAAAGTTCGGCACATTTAACTGCGGGCTGTTTCTTGAACCTTAGACAGTATAGAGAAGCATTGAACAGGATTTGACTTTGAAGAGACTGAAGAGAGGAGCAGTTCCACCTTTATTAGCATCATAATCCCAACAGCAGCCTGTAAGCAGCAGCCATGCTGTGTGATTGTATCAGTGTTTGCGGACTGAAGCTTCAGATCATCTTAAACTGAGAGTTTCATAGTGAGAAACAACTTTAATTTACTTTGTGTTGATGTCCAGATGCGAGTCTTTAATATAGGTAATGTCAGCCGGTATGTACTAGCTATAGCATTTAAGGTGGAAGCCAATTTTAGCCTTGTTTTAAAGATGAGCATCGACCGTACCTGTTGACCATTCGGGTCCTTGGAGATGACATGAACAGTAATGACCTAGCTTATTTACATGGACGTTTTTTTGTCTGTGTCTATTGAACGTATTGCTTTTGTTGTCATCACACCATTGTGCTGTAAACCAGCCAATCAGACAAGAACTCTTCATAATATTCATGAGCTCACCAAAAAAGGGAAAACAGCTTGTTTCATTTTAGGACCAAATCATAGGGTGTAAAATGGGCTTGTAAAACTGTATCTGGGCATCTTTGTCCTTGAACAAATTCACATACAGTCTATGTAGAACATCAGAGAACGATTTAAAATGCTCATTAATGCTTCTATGGCACCTTAAAGGCTGTTTTCACCTTAAATCAACATGCATTTTCAGTGATCGGATCACGTTGGGTTTGTCACACAGGTTATGCGTTTAAGTGAATAGTGTAATTGGAACCTGGTCAGAGTATATCCATATGCGATCCAGACATGAAGCATGTGTAAATTCAAGGTTTGTATGCAGCCTCATAGTGGGGTCAAGGGCACCAGGGTTGCTTTGGCCTGCAGGCCCAGTGTCTCACTTACTGAAGTATATGAAATAGCCCACATTCATATTTATATGGGTGATGGATATTCCTAAGGAAGGGGAATGATGCAAGCACAGGCTGGGACAGGAAATGGAAATACCATTTTTATCTTCTGTAAGGATTACCAAGTATGTGGCACATTTTTTAAGGCTGTGCTGAAACTAAAGGGTCACTAAAGCACCAACACACGTAAAGTGTTATTCCCATTGTATTATATACGCTCAGTGAGCACTTCATTAGGTACGTCTCCTTGTATCTACACACAATGTCCATTTGATCAGCTCCACTGACCATATAGGTGCAGTTTTTAGTTCTTTAGTTCTCTGTTCTTAAATAGTCAAGACCCCCATAGGACCACCACAGAGCACACACAGCAGTGCGGCTGGAGTGTTTAAACACTGTGGCCACTCACGGTCCACTCTTTTAGACACTCCTACCTTGCTGGTCCACCTCAGATACGGTAGCTCATCTGCTGCTGCACAGTTTGTGTTGGTCATCCTCTAGTTCTTCATCAGTAGTTACAGGACGCTGCCCACAGGACGCTGCTGGCTGGACAGTTTTGGTTGGTGAACGATTTTCAGTCCAGCAAATGTCAACTAAGGTGTTTAAATACTCCACCAGCGCTGCTGCGTCTGATCCACTCACACCAGCACAACACACACTAACACACCACCACCATGTCAGTGTCACTGCAGTGCTGAGAATGATCCACCACCCACATAATACCTGCTCTGTGGTGGTCCGGTGGGGGTCCTGTGTGGAGTTAGCATGTTTCTTCCGTCCAGAGTCATGCAGTCAGGTGAATCGGAGATGCTAAATAGCCCCCTAGGTGTGAGTGTGTATGTGTATGTATGCCTGGGATGGACTGGCGACCTGTCCAGGGTGTTTGCTGTCTTCCGCGCATTGAATGCTGGGATAGGCTCCAGCACACCCTGTGACCCAGAAGGATAAAGCCGTTTAGAAGATGAGTGGGTGAGTGAGTGAGCTCAGTGGTGGGTAATGTTTGCCATCAATTGGGAAATGGGAAACAAGATAGCTAATCGGCCAATCTGGTCTCATAATAGCTGCATACAATGAGCAAAATAAGATAATTAAATTGTTAATGGCAATCAATGTACGTTAATTAATGTACCCCTGACCAGGACCTCAGTAAGAACAACAACAAGCAGTTTTGGCCTTTCAGAAGGAGTCCTGCTTATGTGTGAAGCACATTATAAAAGAAGATCATTTTGTTGTGCTTGTAGGTTAGCCCTGTTTGTCTCTGGCGTCTTAGTCCTGAAACATCCATGAAGGATAACACATAGAGACAGAGAGGCAATGACACAGCGCTGTCTCAAGAGCCCTGACAAACTCTGAGCCTTTCCATCTGCTTGTGTCTTGTTGCAGCATCACCTTTGCCCTCGACACAGATCTCCCTCTCTCTCTCTCTGGCTCTCTTTCTCTCTCTCTTAGTTTTTTTCTCTCTCTTTTTTTGTTAAACAGCATTCCTAAATGGTAAGGATGCAAACTCCCTCCTCAAACGTTTTCCACGGGCCAATGGCTTCCTGGAGGAGTTCCGGCAGGGCAACATCGAGAGGGAATGCGTGGAAGAGAGCTGCAGTTTCGAGGAGGCCAACGAGGTGTTTGAGAACAAGGAAAAAACAGTAAGTGTTGCCCTTTTTTACCCATATGTATTTTTATATTACCTGTTTTTCTATGTAAATAACCAGTAAGTAAATTCAGTATTATAGTATCAACCATTTTGATTCAGTAAGAGAGGTTTGATCGCTTTGATTGGAACATGATGACATTAATTGCATTCAGTATTGGCATAATAAAGGACTTTATATGACTGAATAGAAATGTGTGGTGTAATTAGGTTACACACTTTAATTTCTCACCCTCATAACCATATAATAAGCTCACTGGACAAAAACGAGTAACCTTACTTATTTAAGGTGGTGGCTTGAGACTCCTGCAGATGGTGCTGCACAAGGATGATGGGGCTGTAAATACCTGTGGTGTATAGGATGGGATTCAGAGATTGAGAAGAGGTGGTACAATGCAGTGAATGTCTTCCTGATGGCTCCAAAGCAGATGTTTATGATTGGCTAAAAGGAGTGATTGCATTTGGGCGTGCCAAAGACCATAGTGTGAAAGAAGTAGCTGAATCTGCAGGTGTATGGAAGCGTACGGTCATACAGATCTAATAGCAGTGGCAAAAATCCCAGTCTACGGGGAATTGTGCAGGGAAGGTATCCACCAAATCTGGCCCAACTGTGAAATTCTTTGATGCAAGAGTGTCTGAACACTGACGCGGCCTACATCCAAAAACTTGTCCAATACATCAAAATCAAAACGCATCTGTGCTTGTTGAGGTGTTACACACTATTAGGTACATTTCAGTCTCAGGTGACTTATTTCTTGTCCAGTGAGCTTAGTAGTTACTGAACAGTGAGCGTTAAGAGTATTAATAATGAAATGTTCAGACACTATACATGCTGTCTTCCCAACTCTAGATGGAGTTTTGGAAGACCCGGAGTGTCTACACAGTGAACAGCAACACTGAATCGCGATCGGAGCGGGCGGACACCGTGTACATGGTGGTGCCACTCCTGGGTGTGGCCCTCCTCATCATCATCGCTCTCTTCCTCATCTGGCGCTGCCAGCTGCAGAAGGCCACTCGCCGGCGCCCGGCCTACACGCAGAACCGCTACCTGGCCAACCGCAATGCCCGCAGCCTTCCCAGGATCCTTGTGCACCGGGACGTTCCCTCCCACACAGACACCTCCCATGACAGGCCCAGCGTGGTGGTCAGTGGTGGAGGTGGTGGAGAAAGAGGGGGTGGAGCCACAGCCACCCAGGACACCTCCAATCAAGCTAGCCAAGCGCCGAACGGCCGTGGCCTCTATGTCCAGGATTCATCTGTGTCTGTGGCTTCACGCCTGTCTGGGGCTACGCCTCCTCCTTCCTACGAAGAAGTGACAGGCCACTTGGAGAGCAGTAGCGATGAGACCACGGCTCCCTACAGCGACCCTCCTCCGAAATATGAGGAGATAGTTAAAGAAAAGTGAGCACAGAGCATAAAAAACTGCCAGTCACGGTCAGTTTGGGGAAGCACTCGATCCCGAGCACTCGTTTTAATGGGTATCTCGCTCGGACTAGCTAGCCAGCTGCTGGCTGCGTTTTTGACTTCTTGAGTTGCCCCAGGCTGCTGCCCAAAGTTGTCGATGGATGTGTGGGCTGCGCTACTACCAAACGTGGTCATATGCGTCGTGAAGTTGTATCCCTGAAGAGCAGACATGCTTTGTGGACGGGACTCCTTTCTGTTCGTTCTCACAATCTTCCAGAACCTCATCTCCACGCTGCTTCACCCTTGCACCCATCGTGTACCCATTGCTTTCAGCTTCAGTCCTCAAACAGGGATAGCTGTAGAGGGAAATCGGGGAAGTATTCTGCAGACTGTAAAAGCAACCTGGTGGTTGGTCACCTGAACCTTTGGGCAAGCTTGTGGAACAGTGGATAGATAACGTGTCAGATCACTGTGTGCCATCTCATTGGCTGGGCTAGGTCCACTGGGGAGGTGTTATGAGCTCCTCAAACACCAACATAGTCCCTCAGACCAAATATCCTTACAATTAGTACAGCACTGTTACAGCAGAAGGAAGCAGGCGTAACGGAATAGAGCGGCTCCCAATGGCTTTAAATTGATATGCAAATAATATGGCACATAGACGATCCAGCAATGGTGTATGCAAAATGCTATCATATGGAAAAAAAATGATGGTCAGAAACCCATGCAAGCAGAAAGGACTGGCAGAGCATGCATTCTTATTCAGCACGCATTAGCCCTCTCTCCGCCTGAATACGAAATTCGACACGGGCCTTAATCACATGTAAAGATCAATAGTCACTCAGTCTTTCTTATTCAGCAGTACCGCTGCCAGCGATTTCACCTATCTTCCAAGAATCTGCTCCCAATACTGTGCCCTTTCCAAGACGCTACACAACAGAAACTCATGACCCACTGAGAGCACAATTACGGGGTAATGTAACATTCCAGACCCGAATGACCCCTCCAGTTCTTCTTCTTCTTTCTCTCCTCCCTCCGCTCTCTGACTGTTTACAGCTTTTGTTACTCTTTTTTACAACTGCATAAAACAAAAGAACAAACTTTGTGAATTTGTATAAAGCATTACTTTGGCTTTTTCGACCTCACCGGGTGCTATACTGTAGTATAATGCTGCTTGTCCTCACGTCGTTTCGTTCCTCACACACT
Source organism: Semaprochilodus insignis (assembly GCA_034552555.1). NCBI lineage: Eukaryota > Metazoa > Chordata > Actinopteri > Characiformes > Prochilodontidae > Semaprochilodus > Semaprochilodus insignis. Next base: position 10,941,457 of record CM067487.1, on the reverse strand, counting down.
GTCTGCGACTTGGCCCTTAATGAGTCGGCCAAACCGCCCATTCGTTAACATGCGCCTGAACAGTGTTTTCCAGCTCAGGTTTAAGCCAGTGAACTGCCGCCTTTTACAGTAAATATGTAAATAATATCTCACTGCCAGCCAACTGGGGGGTTATGCGGTGGGTGAAGCGCTAAATGCTGTGCTGAAACTTCAGTAGAGCCACGTGTACCATGGTGTTCCTCTACGCACTAATGCTAATATAGCCTGAAAGTCATTGTGCACAGTACGGTACCATGTGAATACAAGGTACGTAACGGATCCAGAGGCAGGGCAGCAAAGACGATAAGCACCAAAGCTAATATAGCCTAATATAATATAGCCTTGCGCACGCAGAAAACACTACCACGGGAATAGAAGTATAGTAACGGATCCAGCGGCAAAGCCGTTGTCAAGATGATGTAGCATCCCATGCTAACTACTCACTGTAGGTCCATCCCAGTGACTTAATGAATGGTGGCTTAAACCTTTAGCTTGATGGTTAGCATTGCTAGGGGAGAACTTGGGCTGGAGTCCAAATCCAAAGATACCCTTGAGAAAGATGCTTATGAAGAAGCCTTGCATCAGGCAAAAGAGGATGCGACTGGCCGGAAGTACAGGGCTTGACTGTGTAAGAAAGAGGAGTAGTAGCACCTACGGCAGGAGGAACAGTTCTGCTGCTGCAAGGACACTGCCGCTTGGATTGAGCCTCCGATCACGTCACCTGAGCCTCGGAAATGACTGATGACTGAGCACACTCTACCCTGACAAAGCACCAATACCCCTGTAGGCTACGTTGACTGCCTTGATGGATCCGAGATCAGCTTGTGGCTTCCTTGTTGGAAGATCAACGAGCGCATGGACGCAGACAGCTGACCTTGGAACTGAAGTTAATGGCAACTGCCTCACAGGGTGTGGAAAAGTAGAAAGAGCACTAAGGTTAAAAGAAAGAATAGTGGGTTGTGAATTAAGAGCTACACATAGGCTTCTAATGTGACACCATTGTGCGTGTTGTCTGTAAGATGCTTGGTGTTCTGTTTGAGAATGAGGTCGGTCGTGCGAGTGAATGTACTAGTGCGCGTGTTTCTGTATCGCCACATACCTACCTACCTAGAATGTGCCACCAGAGCCACACGACTCCTGTCACATGTTGATGATATGTTGTTTGTCATGGATCGAATGGCAGAACTTCTGTGCACCTTTGTTCTTCTGCTCAGCCTAAATTGCATGATGGATCATATTGTTTTTTTGTTTTTTTTTTCCATTTATATGAATGTCTTATTTTTTAATGCGTACAAAATTATGTCTATGTTTTTACGGAAGCTCTATATATCTTGTATCTTAATGTGCTGGTTACACTTATTTAAACCCTTTTTTAATCAGTGTAAGCGCAGGTGAAATTGTAATACATATTTATGTACTATAAAAAGACAGAATTGTACAGTTGTGTATGAGTAACCTTGTATAAAACATGTCAACCATCATATTTTGGCTATTTGCCCATTCCACATAGACCACCACTATTTTTGCATATCCATGTATCTGTATTACATGTTGTAAGATGACTTCTATTTAAGGATATAGCGCTCACCAGCTGATGCATGAATACTCACTCCTTTATCTTTTGAATAGCTTTAGCTTACTCATCTAGTCATTTCTGTCATTTTCTAACACAGACTGCTTCGCATACAGAGGGCTTATGATAGCATTAGCTGGTCAGCGAAGAAGCTCATCCAAAGAAAACGAAGGCGATCATCATGCCGCAAGGCGCCATTTTGCTTTTTGCCAATTGTGGTGACGCAGAAAATTGTTAGAGTCTTCCCTAAATCTCTCTCTCCTTTTCTTTCTTTCTCTCTGTCTCTCGCTCAAGTTTACCTCTTTGTAGAGCTTCCAGTCGGACAGATATCATATAACCCAACCGGTAACAAATGTGACATTATGCTTGTATAACATATCAGTGTGGTTGCAAATGCTTTATAGCACATGTAAGCTAGCAGATGTGTTAGCAGACTTGAAAATGCAGAACAGTTGCTACATCTTAATGTTTACTTTCTCTTTCTGTTTTTTTATTTTATTTTTTGTTTATTTGTCATTCCACAATGGACTGTGGTCAGGGGGGATAGTGTCTGTTCTGACCCTCTCAAATAATCATAATAATAGAAAATAGTTGGGCTTTATTTAAGGATATTACACAGTGTACATTTATGCCATCCTGCAGCATCACTCCTAATGAATTCTTAGGCCCAGTCATTAGACCCTATTTGCACAAGGAGCCAGGGTTACTGCTGATATTCTTGTTTTGGTTGGTGCATATATACCTGTATTTGCCCCTCCCCCTTTTCACTCAACAATCAACAATCTGTTTCTAAGTGCCAAAAGTTCCTGTTCGTGAAAGCACTGTATTCTTCGCGAATATTAAACAAGTGAACTACTGTGTTATCTGACTGACTGTTTCTTATACCAGCTAACCCGTACATGTCTGGCCTACTGATGCCACCGAATTTGTTCTATTTGGTCAAAAGTGATGATGCCCCAGGCAACCTAAATCTGTGTTTTCCTATATATTAGGTCAGTCTTCTTCCTCTGTGCCACAGTATTCACATACAAAGTACACTCATCGTCAAAAGAGTAGTTGCACCCAGAAGGAAGTGTAGGATTGCAATGCTATTGGGAAGGAAGATAAAGGTTACCAGGAACAATAAATGATGATGAATTTAGACTGATAAGGGCGATACTTACTGAGCTACACATACAGAAATAGAGTCTCTCAGTATGGCATAGAGTTGTAGAGGTTCCTAATGGTGTCCTGTGATAATCCATCCCATGCAGCTTGAATATTCTCACACAGTTCCTAGAGATTTTGTGGAGGTGGAGTGACACCAGGCCTTCTGGACATGTGACGCGTGACAACTAACCGCTCATCTTGGCGCTGACCACGGTGCCTCCACACACGTGGATTTGTTGGTCGTCTACACTAAGACAAAAACAGGACTCGTCACTGAAGATGACCCTCTGTCATTCTGAGTCACTCCATGACAGTCTGGCACGACACCATTGCAGTCTTTGGTGACATTGACGTGGTGTTAAGGGCAGTCGTCGTAACGGTCTGTGAGCAAGTAGTCCTGCGTCTTCCAATGGTGCTGGCAGTAACAGGATGACTCATGGAGGGCATCACCGCTCACTGACTGTCTGCTATCGTGGCTGTTGGGTCAGTCAGGTACAGTAATAAGGCCGGTTCTTCCTTATGTCAAGTGCATGGCCGAGCGTGAACCTTAAATCATGTGCATGTCTCACAACATGAAACCTACCCACCAAGTTTCATTCCTGTCAGTTGATTCCTTCTGGGTGCATCTGTGCAACTATTGTTTTGATGTTGGAGTACATATAACACTCAGATGTATTGTGTGTGTTCTATGGCTAGCAGAGTGGACACATATTCACCTGATATAAATGACCTACAGATGCAAATTCAGTTCTGGTGATCCTATATTGGTTTAGTTTTGTTCTGCTATTTGATATCACAGTCTATGATGAGTGTCTTCCTTTCCAACTCAAAAAGGGGCGGGGCCATGTTTCAAGCCAAAGTTCCCGGATGTGCCGATCTAATGCATACTAGAAATTTCACAGGGCCAGGAGAATTACATTTTTCACAAGTGCAAAATTTAACAGTTCCCAAGTTAAATTTCTTCTTCATGAACTTGTAGATTAGTAAACAACAAGATCAGTTTAAAGTCCCTGTCATGTTCACAGGAAATAGTGAAATTAAAAATGTTAAATTTCAGATTGGAACAGTTTTAGCAACTTTTGGAGTTTTAAATCCAGTAGTTTGAATATAGTATTTTTTTTTTAGAGTAGTATTTTTATAAATGTTTATTTAATTTCCATTTTTGTGACTATAATATTTTACTAGAAGAAAATTAAATCGTATTACATGATAACGGACATGATTTCACTCCGTAGGTTTTCGCGTTATTTTTCCTGACTTCTGATTGGATATTGGACGCGTGGTCCCGCCCATTTCCCCGCGAACCCTCCTATCACGTGACGCGCCTTCCTGCGTTCACCGGCGGCAGTGTACTGGAAGGAGGTTTGTTGAATATCGCAGTAATTTGAAGTAGTTCAGGAGCGGATTGTTTATGTGTGTCATAGGTGGGCAGCTGTCAGTAAGCTGTCGGGAAGTGTAATAACCTAAATAACTCTAAACTAGAACTTCACTGGTCGCGTTAAGAGTTTGGCGGTGGTGCTAGTTTGTTTGTGAAGTGTCAGTCTGCCCTTCTTCCTTCGAGCTACATTTAGAAGTCGAGATAGGCAGCTAGCTATGTTAGCTAAAATACGCTAGCTAGCTAACTGAATACCTCAACGCTGATTGTTTACGCGGACGTTACTAGCTTCGAGAAGTTTCTGTCGGTCAGTTCAGTTGGGAAACTAACTAACTAACTAACTGACTGACTAGCTAACCTGCCGCAGCTCCTCAGGCCGGACACCTGTGTGTGAGTCGCTTTCCCCTTTAGCATTGTGCTCACCACAAAGCTTGTGTTAACCTTTAACTTCTTGTTAATCTTTTATATTGACGTTTGGCTGGTTGACCAGTCACACGCACTTGTTGCTGTGGCTTTGACATACGGTGGCGTGTCGTCTACTCGGCTTAAAGGCCTTTAATCCTCTGTTCACGTAAACTAAATGAAAGTTGAAGCTAATCCAGCAGAACGCTGACCCTGTTTCCTGAGCTTTCAACATGGTGTTTTCATTTCTGGTGTTTCTGAATTTGTTTAAAGTGCATAATTAAATCGTTAAATTGCGAACCATGTCATTCAGACAGGTTTAATGTGAACCTACCGTTAATAGAGCCGCTAGAGTCAGAACTGTTCACAGTGGTGGTGATAGGAACATTAAAACCTGTCTGAAGAGCGACCTCGGAAAGGGGAACTCCACCGACTTTTCAAAAGTCTTACATACAGTAATTAAATGGCTGGGCTAGAAACAGAGTCATTCAGAGTGACCTGGTGTGAAATGCTCTGTTGTAGAGAAACTCGCCGAGTCAGAGTTATTCAGAGTGGTGGTAATGGGAACCAGACAACTGAAGAGCGACCTCTGAAAGGGGAACTCCACCGACTTTTCAAAAACCCTGCATACAGTAATTAAATGCCTGAGCTGTAAACAAAGGCATTCTGAGTGGACTGATGTGAAATGCTCCATTCTAGAGAAACTTGCCGAGTCAGAATTGTTCCCAGTGGAAACCAGAAATCTAAAGGGATTAATGCTTCTGAAAACTCAGAAAGCTGTTACCTCAAGTGGTTATGATTATGCTGCATGAAAAGAAAACATAATTTTTTCAGACTTATTCTTATTTTTTATTCTTTTATTTATTCTTTTTGTATCAGCTTTAACAAACTCAGAAGACACATCTAGGTTCACTGGTGGTTTTGGGTAGTAAATAAAATGGCTGTATTTGTCTTGTAGGTTCCCATAAGCAAGTTTGTCTTCAGTAATTCACTTTACATCAAAACACTCTGAATGACTGTGTTTGCGCTTCTCACATCATCCACATCATCTTGGCACATCATCCAGGGATTTTTGACGGAATGAAAATTGGTGGAATTCCCCTTGAAAGGGAATTTAATCTGATGATTAAACAAACCCTTCTTTTTGCATATGTAAATACACTCATGGTGGAGAGGCACATATAGGGGGGTTGTAAAGCAAAATAATCTTCAAAGAAACCCCCTTATTAACATTTCGTGCTGGTTCACGGGTCATTTTGAATAACACATATCTATGGCTATCCTTTAGTTGTGGATATCGCCACCTTTGGTTCCAGTTATGATCAGTGTAAATAATTTTTAAAAAAAATTTCTACAGTGCACCACTTCACACCCATCCTGAATAACTTTGTTTAAATCTTACCCATTCAATCAAGCAGGGAAAATGTAATACCACTTTAAAACAGCTCCACTGACTGTATAGAAGCACTTTGTAGTTCTACAGACTGTAGTCCATCTGTTTCTCTGTATACTTTATTACCCTGTTCTTCAATGATCAGGACCCCCACAGGACCACCACAGAGCAGGTATTATGTGGGTGGTGGATCATACTCAGCACTGCAGTAAGACTGATGTGGTGGTGGTGTGTTAGTGTGTGTTGTGCTGGTGTGAGTGGATCAGACACAGCAGTGCTGCTGGAGTGTTTAAACACTGTGTCCACTCAATGTCCACTCTATTAGACACTGCTACCTTGCTGATCCAACTTGCTGATGTACAGTCAGAGATGATAGCTCTGCTGCTGCACAGTTTGTGTTGGTCGTCCTCTAGTCCTTCATCAGTGGTCACAGGACGCTGCCCACAGGATAGTGGCTGGCTGGCTGGATAGTTTTGGTTGGTTTAATTCCACTTATGCCACCATACTTCCATGCTGAGTAGGATACTCTCTCCTTTTGAGTCTTGGTTCAGTGTTTCTTGCTCAAGCTCTTAGTGGTTTGTTTTTACCTGCCAGTGTGGTTTACTTATTCAGAGTCTGGGCCCTCATTCCTGTAAAGCTGATTTGTGACAGTGTCCTATAAAATGTGATGTACAAATTAAATTGTGTTTCCAGTTCTCAGGGAAAATCATGGCCACTCCAGTGTATATGGGCGAGGGCTCGCAAGTTCATGGAGGCGATCCGTACTTCACCGAGATCATCAGCCAGAGAATGCAAGTGCCAAATCGTCTAAGGGTTGGCCACGGAGGCCTGGCTGAAGAAAAGGGGCCTGAGGATCTTCTTCCTGTCTACAGCATGCATGTACCAGATAGACTGGCCTTAACAGGTAAGACAAGCGTACATGAGTGAGTTATACGTTTGCTGCATTCGACATCTGAAATCGCTCCATTAGCTGCCGGTTAATTGCCAATTAAATAATTATTTCTTTTTTGGGCTCATATGCAGACCTTATAGTAGAAGCCTAAAGTGGGGAAATATTACTCTCTGCTGCCCTCTAAAGGTGTGTTTAGGACAAATAATTGGTATGCCACAACAACAGGCAGCACTGCACTGGTACAGCAGAATTTTGTACTAATCCTGAGAGTTATTTAACAAAGATATTAGAAAAGCAGAAAACTGCACAGGCTGATAAACTCAGAATATGAAAAATATGAAAAAAATGGCAACTTGTATTTGCGCTAAGCTGTAGGTGTAAGCAAGCTATCTGTGTTTATCTTGTATGTAATCTGCGTTGTAGCTTTGAGTAAGTACTGTTTTATGGTCTTGCAGCATTGCCGTGTTGCGCTGTAAGTAATTTAGTATGAAAAGAAATGTCTGCCTGTATTAGGTTCATCATTGCAAGGACTTTTATGTTGAAGAGGCTGAATATGGATTGATTTTGCCTGTAGTTACTAGTGAGGTGAGGCCAGGTGTGAGTGGGCCTGTTGTTCTTTGCTTTGTTCTTTTGCGGGTTTGGAAATAAATCAGAGCATGGACCAGACCTGTGACAGGTTACAGGCCATGCATGTTCATTTGTTTTTACAGGAGTGGCTTTAAAAGGTGGGCTGAAACTAGCTTACACTTCTACAACATTGCCTACTTCAGCTTTAAAGCAGAAGTTGCTGTGTTCCTCGTTATTAGTGTTATCATTATTTTCCCAGTTATTGCTAACGTTATTGAAGATGATAAGTGACTTTGATTAAATATCAGCAATAAAGCAGCTATTACGATATTATTCTCACATTTAACCACAATTCTACCAGACATGAATTTTAATTGTACCTATCACTGCTGTTGGGGCAAAACCTTGTATCCCCTTTTTTGTTTTTCTTTTTTTGGCATCATTTGAAATGGGCAGCTGTTCTTTATATTGTGTTAAAAAGTCCTTATTAACAGACAGTATAAATGGTCCAAAATTACTTGTAAAAAGTGATTTCTGTCTTATTTTCAAATAAAGGTTAAAAAGATTGTCATGTAAAGTTACCTTTTTGTAGTTTGAGGTTTTGTTCCAACAGCAATTATATACACTGAAGATGAAACCTGGGTTCACTTGTTTTACAATCAGATTTGACTGCATGCATTAAATAAGAGTCAATAAGAAATGATATGATTCTTAAACATACAAATGTAGAAAATAATTACGATTGAGTGATTATGTAGTATTTGTGACAGGCCTAGTAACTGCATTGTTGAGAGGTCAGAGAGTCACATCTATTGTTTTCACGGTTGACAGATGCTCCTGACCTCAGTCCACGGCCGCTGTTCTCCAAGCAAAGTGCCTCGTCAATGTGGGATCTGCAGCGTGGAACCTGGGATAAGGAGGCAGGCACACGAGAGTCCGTACAGGTAATCTGCCTTAGCAAATATTAGCAACTTTAGCTCCACTTTGTCTTAATTCAGATCTCTAGAGGCAATGACACAACTGACCCTACCAAGATAACGATTCTTTTGTTGCTGGTTTGTAATTTAGAGGGAAGAATGTCTGGAGACAATAACCTTCTATTGTGCGTCTGATAAGCATTGCGTGTAATGCTGACAGTATTTATAGGCAGTTGTTTGTCTACTCGTTATCCATTGTATTCCAGGTCTAAGATGACAGCCTCATTGTTTAGACCAGGTGTCGGACCAGTAGACCCTCTACTGTAATACTGTATTGTAAACATTGAGAGGCTGCTGCTTGTTTTAACAGTCTGCTGTATTATCTACAGAGTCCACTACGCAGATCGTATAGTGACCAGACGTTCGGTAGAACCCCACCTGGAACCCCAACAAACTCTAAACAAGCACTACATTCTCCCTCTGTGTGAGTAATCTAATTTTAGCAGACATCCTGTTGGAGCAAACCCCTTACAAGCTTCAAAAATGTTTCAGTTCAAATCTGTGTAGTGATATTGCTGGGTTTTTGAGTTGACAGACTGTTAGAGAGATGATGATCACCAGGAAAATAGTTCAATACAAGAGAAGCTTAGGTTTCACAGTTAGTGGGCCTTGCTAATTGTAAATCTACCAGCAGTTGGTGCAACTCAACCCCTCTTATTATAGTTTTGGCTTTTTATTCATTACTTAATATTGTTATTATTTCGTTCTTAATTTTGGTTTCAGTTTAGTTTCAGTTAGTTGGTAAGCTTTTTTATTTACCTCTTTAGTTTTTAGCACTGTGCTGAAGATTTTCTGAGAAACTAGGGTTTAAAGAAATTCCAGATTAGACTGACTGTTTCCTTCTTTACTGATTTTCACTGTTTTAGCAGTGCTAAAAGAGCATAACAGTAGACTATGCTCAGTCAGTCGTAGATGATGTACATCTCTTCAATACAATATTTGGCGTCTTGTTAGTATCATACTTGGGGATACATGGCCCATCAGTTTTCTAGCTCTTTTCATATTCACCATTGAATAATTGGATTTGATTATTTTCTGTGCATTGTAGCAATAAACTGGTGAACACATCATCTTTAGATACGTCTACCTGTTTTGATGCAGGGGTGATATGGCTGGGTATTAAAAGTCGGTATGATTCCAACCAGTGCTACAGAGTCGAATTCCATGTTATTCAATACCAAATTTCAGTGAGTAGTTGTACTTATCAGAGATGATAGTGCACAACCGGTAAAACTAGTAAAGATTGTAGTGACCAGTGGTTTGTGGTTATGATTGTCAGCTTTTGTGATTGTCAACACATGACAGTTTTCTTAAAGTTCCAGCACCATGGAGACAGTAATAAATAAAAACAATTTAGTTATTACTACAAATAAGCAGTAAAGTAACTTTTCAACACTTTTCAATGTTTTAGTAGGTAACTAGGGGCATGACTTGACTTGCCACAGATGAAATGTGGAATATTAGTTATAGCATGGATTCTGTAATAAATATAAAATGTTATATTATGTATATTTTTGCATAATTCAGTAATATATTTTTACGTTCATTCAGGTCAATTACACAAGTACACACTGTTCTTATCAAAATGATGCCTTTTTCCCATGGAATACAAAACGTCAGCACAAGTTGCCATCTAATTTCAATAGCAGCAGGTTTTTAGATTTGTTCTGAATATCTTATCGTCATGTTAAATCGACATATGCATTAGTTAATTGTTACTATTCAGGACACGATGAAAGTATAGTTTGAAGTTAACCAGTCCAGGTGTAGTAGTTGTGATTGAGCAGAGAGATCACCAGAGCTCGAGTTGAGCCCCTGTGTAAATGTTTGTGTAGTATTATGTCTGTGTTTGTTAATCCTGGTTCTTGGGGATCCACTGCCCTGCACAGTTTCAGCTGTTCCCCCAAAACATCTGACCAGGCTCATCAGCTGATTATCATGAGCTGCTGCAGGGAATAGCGGAAACTCTGTAGTGTTGTGGCACCTCAAAGCAAGTTGAATTAAGAGAAGGTACATATTGTGGTTTTAAATAACAGCGGTACTCCTGTTGTTTGTCCTGCTCTCGGCCTGCCTTCAGTAGCCGCCGTGCCGGAAGGGCGCCCCCTGTAGACCCAGACCCACCCCTGCCTGAGCCCCTGCAGTTCCCCAACGGCCCACCCAGCCTACTGTCCCCACAGAGCATGCTGCAGGCGGCCAGGCAGCTGGGCCAGCAGGCATCAAAGAAAATCCTTCAGACTGTCTCCCAAAAATACTCGTCCAGGTGAAATGTCCCCAGATCCCACCCTTTTCTAAGCCCCACCTTCACTTAAGCCCCACCCCCACTGGCTGCCTTGGCTGCTAACGAGCGAACATGGGTTGATTGGCTTGTTTTGGTCCCCCCATTTTTCATGACTAACAAATGCTTGGATAGTACAGCTTGAGCAATAACCATCACAAGTAAACAGTCATGCTATATGTGTGGCATCATTGCTGGGGAACTTGAAGCATCATGAACCCTGTTTGTGCTTTTTGAGCTTGTCCCCGTTTGGAGGCCACTAATGCTTCTGCCTGCTGCTCTCTTCATCGCTTGCTCTGGTTTAATTAGTTCACTGCTTTTGCTGTGCACATGTTGCTTAGTTAGTAGCCTACCTGTTGCCTTGCTTGCTAGAGCTTGTAGATCACGCTTGTGACTGGCTTCAAATAGTCTCTAGTTCATGGTGAGTTCAGTGAACGCCCATTCCTGTGGGCCCTGGTCTGTTTTTTTGTGTTTGAAGGTTCGGTTTCCCAGAAAACCCTCCACCTCAGCCAGTCGAGGTCCACACTGATCAGACCAGGAAAAGGTGATGGAGACTTTTGGTTCTGTTTGTTGATACTTGAGTAGTTTGGAGAGGTTTGCATGTTGTCATTGTTTTTTGTTAAGGAAATGTGGATGATTGACCAAGACATGTTTGGTGCCTGAAATGTGCTTCTTCATCTGTGAGTAGTTTCTGATGTAGATAACAAATAAAGGGGCCAATAAACCCACCAGGTTGCACCATGCAAGCTGCATACCTGCATACCACACTGGTTTTTGACATTGTCTGACATGCACTTCTATTATTAATCATTATTGATTTGATCTTTTAATAGTTTTAATTAGTAACACTGATTTAGTTTTTCTGTTTACTACAATTTATTTCTCTGTAACACTTTATAATTAAGTTCGTAGTCATATTTTCTTATCGTCATATAACTTCTTTGCTTTACTTTAATTATACTTTTAATTTACAGATGGGCTCAGAACTAATGAGGTGGTGATTAGAACCAATCATAGACAGGGGGAGAGCTCAAAACTAATGTGGTGATTAGAACCAATCACAGTCAGGGTCCCTTATACCATTTTAGATAACACACTCCATTTCTTAGTGTCAGTTTTAGATCAGACACTCCAACAGACAGTTCTAAATCAGACACTCCAATAGTCAGTTCTAGATCAGACACTCCATTAGTCAGTGATAGAACAGACACTACATTAGACAGTGCTGGCTTAGACACTCCATTATCCCTTCCATAATCCCTTCTTTTCTGTATAATGCTCAGCTACATTGTAAATGAGGTTCCCCATTAATATGATAAAGGTTGATTGATTGTGATAAACTACTTAATTACTTTATATTAATTACTTAATAATTAAATATACTTTGTCTTATGTTTGTTATCGTGAAAACTATTGTCATATTACATTTTGCCATATCGTCCACCCGTTATGTATAAATATGGACAAAGTATTTTGGAATATACAGGATTAACAATGACGCCTTGTTGAATAATTAAGTTACCAAAGTCTCATTGCCACAACAGAAGATAAGTCTGTAAGTAATGTTTTTGTCTTGTCTGTTTATTTATTTATTTAGATAACTACAGCGTATTTTTCTGGCACCCAGATATGTATGGACATGTGTTGAAATTAGCAGCTTGCCTGTAGCCTGAATTTGTGGCCATGCTTCTTCCATTGTATGGCCTCATAGCGTCAGTGCGAAATTAGAGAAGTAACTTTCAGACACCAAACATGTCTTGACTGATTGAGCATATTGAGCGCATATATAATGTATGTAAAAAAAAAAAAACAGAGTTGTGCTTCAAACCGGTTGTCACGTGTGTGTGCTCTGAATGATAATGCTGTGTTGTTTCCTCTGTTGGTTTACTAGACGTCATGAAGCTTCTCTTATTGCCCATGGTATTGGCAGCTAGCTTTGCACTATGATCTGCCGTCTCTTATGACGGTGATATTGTCATCTTTATGTGCGCTCTGTGGTCTGCTACTCGTGAAAGGAAGTTGAATTAGGGCAGCACAGTAGGTAAATGTGGAAGAGTTCTGTTCTAAACTGAAGTGCGTCTGTTGCTGTTTGATCATCTTAGCACCATGCAGGAGTCCTGGCTCAGTCCTGAGGAGGAGACGGGAACTGCAGTCGAATTCATTGTGCTTCGCAGACAGGTGAGTTTAAACAGGCTTACCTGGAATGTTCTGATCATCTCTGTCGAACAAAAACCTTTTTTCCTTGTTTACACTTTAATCCAGAGTGATTTACGAGATTAATGGTATTACAAGCAGGCCAATGTAGTGTAAAATCTTGGTGTAGCATAGCATAGTCACCCAGAATGGGAATCAAACCCCAGTTTTCCACATTGGGTTCTGGCAGGTAGTCTGTTATCCATTATGCCTCACATGGTAAAATGTTAACACACATGAATGGACCAACAGACTTACTAATTAAAAGTCATTTTCCTGATTTGTTCTGACAGCAGAATTATATTGCACTAGTGTTGATCAACTGATACCCTGCCTGCCAAAAGTGTCCCCAGGTTAATTTAGAGGAAAGCAGAAACACTTCTGTAAATATTGTGCCACTATTTATGACGGTGCTACCTAAGGAAAAATGCATGATGCCCTCATTTCAAACTTTTCTGCTGTTTAAAACTCCTCTGGACCAAAAGATTTTCAGTATGTACTTTTAGCAATAGTTTGGAAAAGAAAACTGTCAAGTCTTTATTCAGGCCAAACCTGTTCTTCATACCAAAGAAGACTTTTAATAAACACAAAGCTGAGATAAAATAGAAGATAGCTGATGTACGTTAACAATCCTTTCCAGTTTTTGTTACATAAAGTGGTAATTCAATTGAACTGTGCTTCTTAAATTTCTTCTTTGGTTAGAAGCCACATAAACAAGTCTGTTTGAGATTACTCATGAACCTGATGTGTTTTGAGACAAGTCTGCAATGATTTAGGCAGACAGTGTGCACAATGCTAATCGGTGACTATAAGATTCCATTACGCCTTGTCGCTCCAGTTCCAAAATTCAGACACTGAACGTGCCATGGCTGATCCGCTACAGTAGGCTAAGAGTACATTTGTGAAAATGAAGCATTTACTGAAATACAGAAATGTCCTCAAAACTTTTGAGGAGCTGTGTTGTACAATAGTCCTTCTCAGCCATTGTTTATGGAAAGAGAGAGTAAGGTTTATTTTTGCTCTTGTGATTCACAAAGTAACCAGAAGGGGGTGCTACATCCTAGAATACCACACATGGCAGTAGCCAAAAAAATGAACTTATCAGCTCACATGCCTTCAACCCACTCTGAATGTTCTTTAAAGCCCACTCTCCTCATGTTGCTCTGGCAGGTGGTGAAGATGAGCAGGAGGATAGCGGGGCTGGAGAGGCAGAATGCTGAACGTAGGCAGAATGAACTAGTGCTTTTCTCCCTGCTGCTGTCTGCCTGCCTGCTTAACGGCTGGCTGTGGATGCGGAGATGACCCTGCAGACCTCTAGCCGATAAACTCCATTTCTCCATATCCTCTCCAACAGGGCTAAGGCAAGCGGCCCTGCTACTAATCCATGCACTTATACCGTACACAGCATAAGACTGCACTGTAATGCGAGGGAGGTTGAGTCCAGATGAACCAGGGTTGCGTAAGGATGAGTTAAGCTTTTTCTGTCCATAACCACTACGCAAACATTACTTTGAGGAAAATTACAAGTATTCCACTTGCCACTCTGACCATCAACTCAGAAGCACTCACATCCAATTGAAAAGTTATGAAGGGGATTTCCACCAATTTCTGCATAATTCAGTCACCGTGGTTTGAAGAGATTGGTTAATTGTACAGAAACTGTCTAGCTCTGATTTCTTTGCAGTTGGGTTGGATGTGAACCATGGGTCACAATGTCTACAATACAAATATAGAAATTTTATTTACTATCCAAATCCACCACTGAGGGAGGCCAGTGGATTGTAGTGGGGGCTTTGTCTTAAAAGTTGGTGGGGAAAAAAAAGAATTGACTTAACATTGAAAAAGAAATTTAAAACATTTTCAGACTGTTAAAAGTGTTAATTGTAAATACAGGTTGACGCACTAAGGCAGCTTTGTCAGTTGTTTGCGCCACCATTCTGCACAATTTCTGGTGTAAAACAAGCTTGCCTTAGCCTAATCTGTTGATAGTTTTTGTTCAGTGATTTGCATCAAATATTGCAGTATTGGCACCCAAACACAGCTATAGTGAAAATTCCCCCAAAATTATATTTTTAAACCAAAAAAAAAAAAAAAAAAAAATTATCATGTGGGCCCTTCGTGCTTTGTAATAATAAATAGGTGGGCCTAGAGGCATAGCAGGTTGAGGTCCCTGTTATATGGAATATCGATGATGTTAAATTTAGGGTACTATTTCTCCCATATACCATATCTGCCATGAATAGTGTTTAAAAAGTCTTAGGGCAAAACATCTAAAACATTAGGCAGTGCATTTGTAATACAGTAACTTTCTGTGAAACGTCTGGTTCCCAGTACCACCACTGTGAAGAATACTGATTCCAATTTCTGTGGTATTCACATCAAACTACTCTGAATAACTTTGTTTAAGTCATTACTGTTTAATTACAGAGGAATTAAAAAAAAATGAAAAATTGTCCACTACTACCATGCAATATGAATGTGGCTTATTCTGACAAAACAGGCTAGACAGTGAATGTAACGATTGATTTATTTTGTATTTAACTCTGAATCTGTCAGATCCTGTATAAATCACAATTTACACAGTCGATTCACATTATTATGACCAGAGTAATTTAATATTAAGAGTAACTGCCATGTGCAGCGTAGACAGCTCGACGATCAAGTTGGTCCCACAGATGCTCAACGGTGTTCAAGTCTAGGGAGTTGGTACTCTCCAAGTCTTGGTTACGCTCTTCCAAACAATGTTGGACATTTCTGGCCATGTGACTTGCCTCGCATTGTCTTGCTGGAAGATCCCATCCGCCCCAGAGAAGACAATCAGCATGTATGGGTGTACGTGATCTGCAAGGATGGATTCATACCCAAATCAGTTGGGAGTGCCTTCCACATGGATAAGTGGGCCCAGAGAATGCCATGAAAATGTGACTTCCTTCATGAGCTACGCAGTGATACCGTTGAAAGCAGGAAGTGGTCATAATGTTACTCAATTGTGTGTAATTTCTGAAATGTAGCAGGGCACTACAATATATGATAGTCAATTACCTGTTTTATTAAAATGTGACTATGATGATGCACTTGATAAGTACGTTTGTATCTTGCCAGTTTAGTCTCGCAAAAAGAATCACACTAATGCTTTTATATCCATGCATGAAGTTTACCTTTTTTATTTCAGCTTGTTGGGACTGTGTTTGTTATATAATTTAGCCTATTTAGTGGGAACATGCTTGGATGTTGTTGCATGCCTTCCTTCCAAGTACATGCAAAAGCTCTATGCAGATAGAATACAACAAAACAAGAAATTGCTCAGTATATTTATTTATTGAAAAATTAAATTAAATTTTGTCAAGGAAAAAAATGTTATTTGGAACATTCTGGAGTATAAACCAAATAAAAAATGTCAAACTGCAAAAGGACAACTGTATGAGATGAATTTTGTAAATAAAAAAAAAAAATCTGATTAAAGAGAATACAATTGAATTAAAAATGAATCATGATTGTACAGTAATAACATTGTCAAGCAGCAACTAGAGTACAAACGTTGTGATTAACAATACTACAAAATGAAGGAAACATTCCACAACTAGGGAAAGGGGAAAACTAGCCATCTCCAGGCTAAAAAAAAAGGGTAGATGCTATACAAAATTCAAGACCAACAGGAAAAATAAAACACATTTTCCTAGATTGTCCTGAGCTGGACTATAACACATTCTCCTTTTGAAGCTCAAAGTAACGTAGTTTTGAGTAACAAATCTAGCAAGACCTTCAAGACGGATAACGGTGAATGAATCTTAGGTGGGAGTACAGGGAAAGTGGCTAATGGCTTCACTCAGAGAGTTCTTTTTATCAACCTCCACCATTAAAGGTGGTAGCAGCTAATGTCAAGGCTAGGTCATTCACTGTAGGCTTGTTGTGTTTACAGTATCATGAGACATGCATAACAAAGAGGATTTTGAAATGTTCCAGAAGTAAGGCACCATACTTGAAGAAAGCAACACTGACGTGGTTCTTGTTTGTTGCTAAAAACATACTGTAGTTTTAACTGTGCTTACAGTCACTGATCCCACCCAAGACTCAGTCAGCAACTCTTAGGTCCATTGTCCTGTGTCTGTGCCCAAAATTCTACAAAATTGCTGGAAATGTTTTAGTGTTTAAGGTCTAAAAGGAGACTGGGTTTTTAAAAAAAATTGCCAGTTTTGAGGCATATTTCATCAGTGGTTGTGTTTCAATCGTGCTGGAATGATTACATGTATTCATATTTAAAAGAGAGAAAACTTGTGCTCAAAGGACATGTGGCCGTAAACCGACGGGCAAATTTGTGCAAGAAATGTCAAGTACCAGTTGAGTAATACAGACATGGTGGGCTCTGATTTTATACGAGGAGCCCCTTTTACTGATCAGTTCCTTGCTGCAGTCTTCCATCCGTAAAACAGTATCTACGTAACGTGGACACAGTTCAATAATAATACATATACAATTACTGTTGTCATCTTTTGGGTGGGGACACAATTTTGGGAATTAAGTCTATTCAGAGATAACCAATTTGTACTACAACATAAGAACTGGTTTACTAGTCTAGTCTAAAGCTGTAACAGCAATGGCGGGTTACCACTTAAAAAGCCCTTTTAGACCAAGATTAAGCTTAATTTGGGTCCGGAAAAGTGGCCCATTTTAAGTCTGTAAATGAAAACCACCCACATTCGTGCAGATTTAAGGCACTACTCAAGACTATCAAAAATATACCCTTAATTTGTTTTGAGTTACTTTGCACAATAAGAGAGAGAGGTATTTCAAAATGTTGATGAAATGTGTGAACAGTCATTTTTGCCAGCTAAAGGACTCAGTACCAAACAGGGATGCAACACTGATGGTATATTTTTGGGTCCTCTTGAAAACTACTGAAATAACCTAGTAATCTTGGACACTTGACATTGACCAAACTGTAATGTTTCTTTGGTCCTGTGTTTGTTTTTTAATGGATAATGGATATGACTCTCTCACACCAACAAAGCACATTCAGAGGAATTATTTCTGTATGCACAAAACAATACTGATTCAGTATCAGAGCACTGCTTCCATCTGGCAAACAATGGCATGCAAAGCTAAGTCGCAAATAGCAAATCTGCACTGAGATATTAAACAATGGACCGATAACTAATGTTCCATTTTGCTTTCAGCCATGCTTTTGTTTTTAATGTAACCTTTGGTCAAAAGCTAAATATCTGTTATGCGTTCCCTGGAAAACTGAGAAGGTGAGAACACTGTGAAATACACCTCGATCTCTCATACACAGCACAACTCTGGCTACAACCAACCATAGTAACCATTACGTATAAAGAGACTGAAATGGCAAGAGACTTCGCAAAGCATGACATATGAAGTAACCTCTCACATCCACCACGTTAAGAGGTGTGGTGCAATTCGTGAAAGGTGCGGTGACACTTTGTAGTGCTGGTTTAAGAAAAGCCCAACCCAGAATTCTCTCACATCACACACTTACACAAACAAACCCAAAACCAGTTGGGTCATTTGACTTTTTGCTTACACAGCAATGTAAGATTACGGACCACAGAGCATCTTGTTGGTCCATCAGACCCGTTTATGCTCCGCCCACAAATGCGGTCTTTAGTAGCTGCCGTTGCTGTGTTCGAGAAGCTTTGCAGAACGTTGCTGAAAATCCTATTAAACCCGTGTGAGAAGTTCTAGTGCGCAGCACCATTTCTGTCTGAATACTGAATTTTAATACACAGCTTCTGTGTCATTATTTCAGGTTATTTCATTTGCTGTTTCCAACCTGCCTAATTTAGTTTCAACAGCCCATCTCCATAATATATTGCACTGCCTGGCCAAAAAAAAATGTTGCCCACTCTAATATTTCATTAGCTTTCACAAGCTTATGTAACATCGCAACACATTTCATTACCGTCCAAAGCTGCAGTCGTTTTTGGTCCGAGATTTCTTATTCATGATGGGAGAGTCTAACCGCTCCAGCACATCCCCAAGACTTTCAGTGTAGTGAAGGACAGGACTCTGTTATGGCCAATGATTCCTCATGCTCCCTGAATCACTCTTTCACACTCTTTGAGCCCATTGAATCTTGCGATTGGTATCCTGGAATATGCTTGTGCCACCAAGGAAGTAAAAATCCATTATTGGGATAACTTTGTCATTCAGGTGGTCAGCTGACTTCATTTTACTGACCAACTGAAGTAACCCCAGGTCATAACACTGCCTCCAGAGGCTCGTACAGTGGACACTATGCATAATGGAAGCATCGCTTCCCTTCGTACCCTGATGCGCCCATCGCTCTGGAATAGGGTCAGTCTGCACTTAAGACCAGATGACCTTTTTCCATTGCTCTGGAGTCCAATCTTAATGCTCCCTAGCAAACTGAAGTATTCTAACCACACAGCTGTTAAGTCCCAAACCTGTGAGTTTTCACTGCATTGTGCAAGTGGAAATGTGCTTACTTTCACTATTAAAGAGAGCCATTCTATCAGCCAGCTGAAACATATTAATCACCGTAATAATTATCCAATTAAAGGCTCTTAAGTATTTGCTTATTTAAATCCAAACTGCAAAGGTTTTTTTGGCCAGGCTGTGTGTTTTAAACTGGAGATTCTTAACTGGAAGTTGAGCAGCAACACTGAACAAACACTGTAGCTGTCTCATGTGAATAATTTTGGTATTTAGCGTTGTGATTTCTCAAGTCGAATGAGGTTCTGGACAATGTTTTGTGACTCTTGACCGACCATGCAACAGTTGTTATGAAAGAATGCGTTTGTGCGCGCAGCACAGATGGGTCAGTTCTCTTCATTCCTACAATCACAGTGCCTATTTTAGTTCCCGAGGCCATACACATTCAGTTCTATCTTACATGTGTCTTACAGTATTTAGATACAGTATTTACATGTAACGACTGTTTCGCTAGTTTCCATACCATTGTATACTCAAGTGCCAAGATTGTAACATTTGTATATGTGCACTACATAAAATATAACCTAATCAAACAACATTGGAAGCTAAAATGAAAAAAAAAAGTAGTGCAATAAATGCAAAAATCGGTTGCCAATACATTTGGTCCTAAACTCTGGAGGGGAAAAAAGACCACCAGAGAATACTGTACAAAAAAAGTTAGTTAATCATAACTGACATTGTATACTGAGGCTTTTTGTTCTGTACAAGGTATAAAATATCACTAAACATGTAGTGCATTTCAACACACCTTTAGTGTCCCCCAGTAAAAAGAGTTGATAGTAGAAGAGCATACCGTGGAATAAAGGAATCCTTCACCTATTGCATGTATTTGCATATTTATGTATATATATATGTATGTATGTATGTGTGTGTGTGTGTGTGTGTCAGTCACACAGTTCAGATAAGGATTTCCACCATCTCGATGTCCATGTCCTGCTGTGGCAGTGGTTGAGGCAGAGGTTGCTGAGGGAGAGACTGTACAGGGGCTCTTCTCTCGAGAGTGCTGCTGTGGAACACTGGAACATCTGCAGACACAAAATCCATCTTACTACCGCTGACACCACAACTCATGAACAACTAACTGCACTGCCACTGGGAGGGTCAGTGTGCCAACATCTTCTCTGAGACTATGCTAAAGATGCAAACCATAATGTAGGGACTTGTCGATTAGGCTCAATCACCTTGCCATATATTTTTCTGTATCATTTTATTTCTCTTTATTTACAGATGCTTTAAATGTTCATAAACATTTTGGAATTAGGTTTTGGATAGAAGTTATAGGTTAAAAGTTTAGGTTTAGGGTTAGATTTAACAGTATATCCCCTTCAACTTCCAACTGTACTTAATGCATATGTAGTTAAATGATGGTTAGGTGTTTGCCAAAGCGACCATCTACAGGGGTTGGACAATGAAACTGAAACACCTGGTTTTAGACCACAATCATTTATTAGTATGGTGTAGGGCCTCCTCCTCCTTTTGCGGCCAATACAGCGTCAGTTCGTCTTGGGAATGACATATACAAGTCCTGCACAGTGGTCAGAGGGATTTTAAGCCATTCTTCTTGCAGGATAGTGGCCAGGTCACTACGTGATGCTGGTGGAGGAAAACGTCCTTCTTGGTGGTATGCTGACATTACCCTGGATACCGTGGCTCTTGATACATCACAAAGACTTGCTGTCTTGGTCACAGATGCGCCAGCAAGACGTGCACCAACAATTTGTCCTCTTTTGAACTCTGGTATGTCACCCATAATGTTGTGTGCATTGCAATATTTTGAGCAAAACTGTAAAACTGTGCTCTTACCTGCTAATTGAACCTTCACACTCTGCTCTTACTGGTGCAATGTGCAATTAATGAAGATTGGCCACCAGGCTGGTCCAATTTAGCCATGAAACCTCCCACACTAAAATGACAGGTGTTTCAGTTTCATTGTCCAACCCCTGTACATAGCTTCTGTAGTGGTTCTCAAACCGTTGCAGTGGTTCTCAAACCGGATCATCAAGGTCCCCAGATTTTTGTTCTGGACCCCAAGAACATGGACGGTTTGGACTGGTTTGAGAAGCCAGATTGAGGATTCTCAAAAGAATGTGTTACCTGTATAATTATTATATGACTTACTGGGCATTTATAGTCCGTATTCAACATGCAGCACTTAAAAAACTGGTTTCACAATCAACATAGCCAGATAAATACAGAATAAAGTTGCTGTTGGGGGCGCGTGAACTCACTGCCGGGTGACTCTGATAACTGTCACATTAGTTTGTGATGCTGGGTGAGTGAGTGGCTGAACTTCTCCCACCCTGTCTATCAAGTAAAAGGTACACGTCACCACCTAGTGTACCCAAGTAGCATGTGTTTAGTGTATAACCTGTACTTGACTGTACAGAATGGCTTCATATTTTTATTGAAAATACCTTAAACACACATCAACATCACTATTGAACACTCTCTTTGTAAATGGGTGAGCCATGTGAATAGCGTGTGTGTAAGTGTATGTATGCATTACCTGCGATGCGGTCGGGAATGTACACGGGACTTGGGCTACTGATGCGGTTGTTTGCTACGCTCTGCAGTGCTGGTGTGCTGGGCTTACTCGTGTCCTGGCTCTTATCTGTCTGGGTGCAGCTGTCCCGGCTGCCTGTCTTAGAGTGTGTGGCTGCTGGCATAGGAGTGGAAGGCAGCACAGGAGACGGGGAAGAGGAAATGGACTCCGTCCTCAGAGAGTCGCCTCGGAACTCCGGGCCCAGCAACACACCTGAAACAAGCAATGAAGATGAGGAGGGGCTTAACTGGAGAAGAGATTCCAGAACAATTGACCAAATAAAGCTGTGTGAGCTAGTAATATTGTCACCTTCAAAATAGCAACTTCCACTTCAGTGTGCTGCAGAATGAAAAACTATTTACGCTGGTATAATTGAATAAGGAGATGTTGGTACACAGAACTGACATACCATGAACCTTAAACACTGTTGTCACTGTTTGCAAAAGAGGGCAGTAAAACGAGGCGATTCCGAAATCCTAAATTGTTACATCCTGAGTCTTACATGTTTACGGCCCCAAAATTTACACATGACAACAGAGAAACGGCAATGAATGAATGGTGAAATCTACCACTCCAGGGTGTGAAGGGGATGTTGGCACTGTTCATAAAAGTTCCCTTTCAAAGGAACCGAACTACATGGTTGATATACATCTTTAGGTGCAGGTGGCTTTGAGCTTTCCATCGAGTTTTCTGTTCCGCCTCTACCACTTGTACAGGCACCAGAATATAACTGGGTCACCATTTAAGGTGGATTGGAAAATTCGCAAAACAAGCTGACGAATAAACACATGCCAAATCTGTGTTTACATTTTGTCACTCATAAAATTAGGAAATATTTTCTTGTAGGAAAATCAAAATCAATTCATTAAAAAATTGGCACTATTCAAAAAACAAGAAAATGTTAAAACGGCTATTGCTACCATCCACCGGTCGCATTTTATTCCACGGTGTGCTCTAGAGGATGTGCTTACCTAGACTGCCCTTCCAGCTGCGGTCTTCTCTGCGCTCCTCAGTGATGGGGCTGCTGCCGCTGAGGCCCAGCGAGTGCGAGAGCAGGCCAGAGCTGCTGGAGCTGCCCGTTCCTGTGGCAATGGACATAAGGGATTTGGAGGGGCGCATGGTTGAAGGTCCGTCGACCTTGCTTCCTGGTTCCTTCCGAGATCGCTGGTGCAGAACCTTGATCATGGCGTCCTTCTCGATGATCTGCGCATGCAGGTTCTTGATGCGGCTTTCCATGTCCAGGCAGCGACGGTTAGCCATCAGGATCTCCTCTTCCTCTTTCTGGATGCGTGCTTCCACCGAGGTGTCATAGCTACTACTGGGTGAGTGGCTGATGATGGTTGAGGATGTGTCCCTGCACGAGGAAAAGTAGAAGGCGGAAGTGAGATGCGTGTGTACGTCTTCCTGAATCAATTCAGTCAAATTCGTTTGTACATTGTAGTTCCTTTCTAACACACTGCACCAACCAATCTGAGAGTGTGCGGGAAAGCGTGTTGACAATGTTCTAAGAAAACCTCAAACCTTAACTCATATATATATTTAACCTTAATCATTCATTTTTTGATATGACAATAGAATTAAAACGTTCATGAAGTCCTCACAGAGCCTGAAAATGAGTCCGGTTCAGTGCCTCACCTTCAGAACTGGATAACTTACATATTGCTTTCACTGCAGCTAATTACATAATTTCTAACAATAAAGAAAATTCTTGAAAGTGTTTGTTACAGAATTTCAGAACAAAATCCTTCATGAGTTCAGTTCCTTCCATAGATCTTCCAATCTCAAACCTGGTCCTGGAATACCCTTGTTCTAAATGTTGAGGATTT
Source organism: Semaprochilodus insignis (assembly GCA_034552555.1). Lineage (NCBI taxonomy): Eukaryota > Metazoa > Chordata > Actinopteri > Characiformes > Prochilodontidae > Semaprochilodus > Semaprochilodus insignis. The sequence goes on along the minus strand of CM067487.1, from coordinate 10,917,801 downwards.
TCCTGCTCCAACCAACTAATCGGCTAACTAGCAAGCACCTCCTGTGCTGCCCTAGTTGGGAAACATTCAAAAGTGCAGGACAGGAGTACTCCAGGAGAGGGCTGGCTATCCATTATGTGAGAACTTCCTGCCTAACTTCCCTTATGTGAACACAGTATGTACCTCTGTGTGGCAACGGAGGCAGCAGCGTCCAGAGCGAACTGTCTCATGACGCTCTCCTCCAGGTACTTCTGCTCCCACTTTGTCATGTCAGCTTCCAGAGCCAGAATCCTCTCCTCCTTCTCCCGCAGTTGCTCCATCAGGGCTGTGGTGCTGTACTCGGGGCCAACAGGGCTCTGTGGACCACCCTGCCTCTGTGGATCCCAGAAAGAAAGAGCGACAGAGAGAGACAGAGAGAGAGAGATACTTTAGAATGCCGCACTATTGCAGCTGGATTAGTTTTGCCAGTGAGAGTTCTGTAAAGTGATTTGTGCATGATAAAGCATCTGTGTAATTTTCCCAAATGACCACAGATAGCCTAGATTGAAACATCACAGCCGGGTTGTTTACACCAGCGTTACGCAACAAGCACCACTGTTGCTAGCTGAAAGTGGTTTGGTCTTCTCCTGTGAAGTAACCATTTTGGAGAGATGTGCAGTTTTTTGGTTTTGACTGTTTTTGGACAGCGATGATGTGCTGAATTATTTATGAGATACTGTATAGGTTCATAAACTACACTGGCCTGTTGGAACAAAGTGTATTTCTCCCCCCATGTGTTTCTACTTTATAAAAAGGGCTTATTCTCAAGCGCCGCTTGTATAACAGCAAAGCCAAGTTTTCAGGTTTTAAACACGGTACAAAGGTTACAGAGGATGTCTAGTGTCTGGGCCCCTAATGGAGAGCACAGCTGTTTGCTCTCTCTCTCTCTTTCTCCTTCTTTCTTTCTCTTTCTCTCTTTCTCTGTCTTACACACACACACACACACACACACGCACACAAACATGTAGCATGAGCTGCAACCTTTCCCCCAGATTAAGGGTCATGTAAAAACCCTGGTGGACGTTTGTATTGGACACAGGAAGAGCGGAGTGGAACTGGAGAAATGAAACATCTCCAGCTCCTGCTGACTGCAGCTGAGCCTCCGCTATGCCTGCTGGACTGTTTAATGCCTGTGTGTATCTCTGAAGGCACTTGGGTGAGAAACTCAGTACACCCTACATTCTGTTCCAGCAGAGTTTCTGCTGCAGTGACCACATTAGAGATGGTCTACAGCAGCACCACACATGGTCCAAAGAAATTACACTGCCGTTGTGAAATGCCTTGCAATGCATGTTAAATCGTTTTGCAGCTATTTGGATTATTTAAAAATGTGTTTCTAACTATATGAACAACAGAACGTCAGTCTGTCCGTCTTTTAACCCAATGCAAAGCGGCTATATCTACTGATAAATCTGCTCTGCTCAGTTAAGCACCATGATCTCTCAGTGCTGATGTGTTTATTTCACATGTGAAGAACACCATCTAGGGCGGCACGGTCGTCACAGCAAGCAGGGCCTAGGTTCGATTCCGGAACACGGCATGCGGGGTCCTTTCTGTGTGGAGTGTGCATGCTCTCCCTGTGTGTGTGGGTTTCCTCTGAGTGCTCTGGTTTGCTCCCACAGTCCAGACATATGCAGTCAGGTGAATTAGAGGGCCTAAATTGCTCCCTAGGTGTGAATGGGTATGTCTGTGTGCCTGCCCTATTGGGGCACGGGTGAACTGTCCAGGGTGTTTCCTGCCTTCTGCCCAGAGACAGGCTCCAGCACGAATGATTCTACTGTTAAGAATTGGGGATGCACATGTGATGCAGCTCCTTTGGCAGCAGATTTAAAAAGAGCATATTTTGGCTTATGAAGACCATGTGGTAAATATCTTTTACTGCTTATCCTTTGTGTTCTGTCAGTTAAAGGACTAATACTGGCTCACAAGTCTTCATATTAGGGCTGCACAACATATAGTTTCAGCATAATCAAATTAAGTAGTCACATCGCTCACCTGCTTTTGTGTTTTTGTACACTGAAACCAATTATAGAGCATCAGAGTTCCAGAAACGATGGTTCACACCACCATTCACAGTGAATCATGTCTTTAAATAATGCTGTTCAAATCATCGGGTGAAAATTCCTGAACAGCATTTCATACTGCAAGATACTATATCACAGGGAAAAAACACCGCTGCAAAGTTTTTTCCAGTATTGTGCAGACCTGCTTCACAGGGTGTATCATGCTTGGACCTTTTTTAGTCACTTAGCAGACAAATGGCATCAGTTTGGGATAAAAACTAAAGAGTTGCTCAGAGTGGCAGCTCAAACCTGATTTCAGCCGTATCCAGACTGTATCCAGATTGATTTGGACAGGAAAACAAAACATGATTTTTGCAAATCGGATTGAAATCACATTTGGTGGTTTAAAATGCAATTCTAATCAGATTTTTACAGGTGCGTCTCAGTCGGCACACTCGAATTGTTTTTTGCATCACTCCCAACAACAATGACAATGTCAAATCCAGAGTGACTAGTGTTAGTGCTGGTATTCAAGACGAGTGCCATAGGTTGAATGAATTCACCATTAAGCTGAAGTGGCAAATTATGGCCAGAACACCAAAAGTTAGTTAGCCTATAACATTTCATGTAGTAGCAAATAAAGTTTCTGCTGTGAAAAAAAAATCTCGTAGATAAGCTCACTGGACAAAAAATGAGTCACCTTGCGTGTTTAATGTGGTAGTAACTTCAGGCTCCTGCAGATGGTGTTGTACGAGGATGATGAGGCTATAAATACCTGCGGGGTGTGAGCGACGGGATTCATAGATTGAGAAGAGGTGGTACAGTGCAGTGAATGTCTCGTTCCATGTGTGGAAAATGGCTCCAAAGCAGATGTTAATGATTGGCTAAAAGGAGTGATTGTATTTGGGCGTGCCAAAGACCATAGTGTGAAGGAAGTAGCTGAATTTGCAGGTGTATGGAAGCGTACGGTCATGCGGGTCTCCCAGCAGTGGCAAAAATCCCAGTCTACAGGGAATTCTTCTCAGAATTGTGCCAGGGAAGACATCCACCAAATTTGGCCCAACTGCGCAATTCTTTGATGCAAGAGTGTCTGAACATTGAGAAACTTGTCCAGTCCATGCCAAATCCAATCACAGCTGTTATTGGTGCTCGTGGAGGTATTACACACCATTAGGTATGTTTCAGTCACAGGTGACTCATTTTTTGTCTGGTGATCTTAACATCTCATATTCTAATTTTAAGATTACCATACAAATATTACAAGAATATTTAACTTATTTCTACTTAAGTGAAAAGATTTAATGATCTACTGACAGATCATTTTGCTTGCTTTGAGATAATATCAAAAGCAGAAATATTAAATATATCAGCTAGATTTAAGAGGATTGTACTTGCCAAGACATCCCTTTGTGCAGTATTAGTTCTGATTGGCTTATAGAAGTAAAATGACCACGACTTGCTGCTATGGTGTGTTTTGGGGAGGTGAGATTTTGCCCTCTTTAAAATTCTCTGCTGGTCCCAAACATTAAAAACTGTTCAGATCTATATCATTAACGTGAATAGTGTCTTTATCATTGAAAATTCTATCTATATCTATATTTTGAAAATTTGTGCTGGGGTAGAACTGAACAAATTCATCTAATGAATTGGGCTGCTTGGCTGCATTTAGGAGAAGCGGAACCAAACCTTCTAACTGGCTCAGAAGAAATAGGCCTAATTTATATTTATGCTAATAACTTCATAGTGTTTTATAAGCTAAGGCACCTTCACTGCCCAGATAATGAACAGCTGTAATGCTTTCTTGGCTAGCCTACGTGTATGCTTTAAGCCAGGCTAATGCAGAGACCCAAATTCCTCTCATGCTTATGGACAGTGTGGGGTATTTTTTCAGCTTTTGTGTTTCACCTGTTGCATCCTGAGCGACTCCAGCTCTCTCTCCAGGCGTGTGCGGAGCCGGTGCTCTAGCTGCTCCCTCTTCTCGCACGCAGCCTGCAGCTGAGCCAAAGCCTGCTGCATCCGCTCCACCTTCTCCACGTAGACCTGCTTCTTCTTCAGCTACACGTATACACACAGAGAACATACAGGTGAGGCCCACCGCTCCGTCCCCAACTGAAAACCCACCTCACAATAACCTCCTTGTGTCCTTCAGACCCCTCCCCCCTGAAAAAAACTACTTTCAAATCCACCCAAAGCTATAATTGTAGCTCAAATGAATGGCCCAATTTAGCTCAGAGGGCAACACAACACACAAGAAGCAGAGAAAGAGGACAAGTATGCAGCTCCTGTTTAGACAGGACTGGCCCGGCCCGGTTGGTTGGTTGGTGGGTGGGTGGGTGAGTTTTTTGGGGGGGGCTAAGAATTCAGCCATCTTCAAGTCCTTTCATGGCAGACAACTCAAGAGGCTTTGTTTGGGGAACAAGCGGCCGTTTGTGACTGGGGCCGGTGGAAAGTGGAACAGGCCGGTGCTTTTTGGGACGGCTTCAGCAGTGGCCAGAAGGCCATCTGGGGCTCAAACGGTGGAGGCAGGCCACATACTCCAACTGTTCCAAATACACTCACAGACTTCAGACTCACAGGAGTCAATACTGCCTCAGCTGGCTTCTCTCTTTCATTCGGTCTCCCTTTCTTGTTCTGTCAGTCTCTTTCATTTTCTGTCTCAGTTGTATGCTCTCTCTTTGTCTCTCTTTCTCTCTCTATTAGTATCTATACTTTACTCTGTCTCTTTCTCTCTCTCCTGCTTTGTCAGTCTCTCACTCCTGTCTCTTGTTATTTCTCTTTTGCTCTTTGTGAAATTCCCTTGCTCTCTGTGCTATATTAGCATAATGTTATTTCTCTCTCTCTCTCTCTCTCTCTCTTCGTTTCTCACTCTTTCTCCCCTGCTTTGTTAGTCTCTATGTCACTTTCTGTCCGTCTCTTATTCTTTCTGTCTCTATTGCTCTGTGGATCTCTCTCATTCTCTCTCATGAATGTTATTTCTTTCTTTCTCTCTCTCTGTTACTGTCTCTCACTCATTCTCACTTTCACTCTGTCTCTCTTTTTCTTTATTGGCATGAACGTTATTTATCTCGCTTTCTCTCTTTTTCTTCCTATTAGTGTTGACACTATACTTTGTCTCTCTCTTCTAGTCTCTCCTGCTTTGTCAGTCTCTCCCTGCTTGTCTCTCGTTTTTTCTGTCTCTTTTGCTCTTTGCGGCTTTCCCTTGTTCTCTGTGCTATATTAGCATATTGTTATTTTCTTTCTCTCTCTGTCTCTCACTCTCTTTTTCCCTTCTGCTTTGTCAGTCTCTTTCACTTTATATCTTCTCTCTTTTTCTTTATTGGCATGCCTGTTATTTCTTTCTCTCTCTCTATTACTCATTCTCGCCTTCACCCTACCTGTCTGTCTTTTTTCTTTATTGGGATGAATGTTTTTCTTTCTCTCTCTCTCTCTCTGTTTTTCTTTCTATTAGGTTCACACCTTGCTCGGTCTCTCTCTGTTTGTTTCTGTCTCCTGCTTTGTCAGTCTCACTGCTCGTCTCTCATGTTCTCTGTCTCTTTCGCTCTTTGTGGGTTTCCCTCCTTTTCTGCTCTATATTAGCATGAATGGCATTTTCTTTGTCTCTCTCATTGTCTCTCACTCTCTCTTTTTCTCCTGCTTTGTCAGTCTCTTTTTCACTTTCAGTCCGTCTCTTTTGCTCTGTGGGTCTCTCTCGTTCTCTGTGATTTATTGGCATAAATAATACTTCTTTCTTTCTGTGTCTCTGTCTCTCACTCATTCTTGCTTTCACCCCGTCTCTCTTTTTCTTCATTGGCATGAATGCTATTTCTCTCTCTCTTTTTCTCTCTCACTTATTCTCACTTTCACTTGTCTGTCTCTCTTTTCTTTATTGGGATGAATGTTAAAATGCATGACCACCAGATCAGTTATAAAACACTGATGAATATGAATGGCAGAATGAAAAACTCTCCATCTCTGTCTCATTATCTCTAGTAGCTGGGGTTGCGTGGCTGTCGGCTGGGTTTTCCGTGCTTGTTTGGACTCAGTGAAGGTCGTGGCCAGACACTCACTCAAGCTTGAAGATTTTAACTGCGGCTCTGCGAAGCTGACGGGAAAAACTTCAAAGTTGCCGTCCGTGGGGAGGGTCGAGCCAAATTCTGTTGTGGTCAGCTTTATGGCAGACGGCTTAGCCTGACTTAACTGTATAAACGTCAATTTAACTAAGCTTTCGACAGAGCTTATCAAAGCACCGGCGATCTTTAGATTAAATGTGGTTTTACTTTCTATAGTTGTTCAGTTTCAACAGCGATCTCTCTCATACTCAACACTAAAACGCTTCCATTTCAAGGCATCCATAAACTGATTTTTTAGAAGGCTCCTCTCGGTGAGAGAAGTGACGGCAAACAAAACAGCTTTTCTTTAGCATGGACTTATGACTCAGCATTAGGCACACTCACAGCAATGAAGAAAAACCCTAAATTCCTCAGAGCTCCTCTGAGATCCTTTTCAGCTTAAACTGAACCAGATATTGCAGCCTTTGGCCTGAGGGTGAAAAATGTCCACAAGGGGGCCCATACAAACAGGCACACACACACACACACACACCACACACACTCTGACAGAGAGGTTGGAGGCACTCCGTGATAATTGATCCCAGACTTAACTGAAAGCATACCACTCAGTATCCTCATATGCTGCAGAAATATGCTGAGCGGGCCACAGCTGAAAAGCAGTGAGCTCACCTCCTCCTCTAGTTTGACTACTTTAGCCTGAGCGTTGTTCAGTGCCTGGTCGCGGATCTCGATGTGCCTGCGCTGGTCCTCGTTGGTGGAGCGCAGCGCGTTCAGCTCCATCTCAACTTTTTCCTTTTCCCGTTGAGTCTCTTTGTCTGTGGAGTAGCCCAAAAGTGAAGGACGGTTAGCTCGGTTAGCTCAGTTCAGGTAGCTTTTTAAGCCTTTTGCAGGAAATAAACCACTCAGCTAGATCACTGTAGTGATTACTCGACTGAACATGATTTAGTGTGTTCATTCGTGACAATGCATACTTTGGAATGGCTTTACACAGTGAAACCTAAATGCAACTAGTTGCATGTTGTGAAGTGCTTGCAACATAGTTTTTGTGCAACTTAGACAAAGCAGTTCAAAGATAAAGCACCAGATTCAGTTGCTCCAGCTGTTTGCTAAATTAGCAGCTGGTATTTTTGAAACACCTAATAGTTCCAGCTATATAAAGTCATCTAAGAATTTTTTCAACTGTCATTTACATTATTTTTATTTGTATCTATATTACTGTCTTTTATTAATCCATGTATCGTCAAACAAGTAGCTCCAAAATGATAGCTTTACAGGACAGGCCTAAAACCTCATTTAATTCTAATGTAAGTTCAATGGAACCAGACTTTTTTCGAAGCAGGTTTGGGTCATTTTTGTTGGTCCATCACATGGTGTAAACAGCGGCGGCTGTGTTCAAATTATGCATAAAAGTAAAAATCAACAAAAATGGAAATGCATGTTTTTCATTGGACAGTGACGATACGTTTTTTTTATTATAGGTTTGGCTTTTAAAGGAGCAATTTGATTAACTAAAATGATCTAAAATTATAAACAGAATGTGACAAAATAACAGTTTTTGGCATCTATGTATTGTGTTTCAGAGATATCTACAGAAGTCAGCATGCTAACCAGCGGCAATAGCGAGTCACTGTAGCATCAAGTCAAATCAGTCCAACATGAGAGAATGAAGAAGTAGCGCTGCCCCAACAGCATATTCTAACCTCTTGTTAGAAAGTGCTGCTCCTGATTAGACCATTTAAGGACAGGTAGCCAATACAAGGATAAGTAAACGCTTCAATGGCTGGAGCTCATGGTGAGGGACCGCTATAATACCTGTTGCCGCTCGTTCTCTCTTAAAGAAACCTCATTCGGCAGCACATATGGTGACATGTTGCCCCCTACTGTTTGGAGTATGAATGTGACAGGCTGTGTCATTTTACAAATTGCTCCTTTAAAACTATTTGATCTGTAGATGTTAAGCCTATGCAAATGAATGTAAGTAGCCAATACAGTTGTATTTGATGTCTCATTTAATGAAGCATCGCATGTGGCACATTGTCAGCATTCTGAACTGCTGTTTCATGAAACTTGTTTAGGTAAGTTGAGACAACTGCCCCTGTCTGAACTCTAGTGAGCCGTGGGATGCTTTATGTAACTCAGATACAATTTAGTTTCATGTAGGTTTCAAGCAGCTGAAGTTGGGTGAAAGGTTCATTGTGTGATGCCAGCCTTAAATTACTGATTTAAATGCATTTTTTAACATAATCTTTTTAGAGCTTTACTAATTTATATATGTTTTCCTTGTGAAGTATTTTGGAATCTTTGTTTTTGTTTAATCAATATCTGATTCAGACAGCCAATATAATCAATAGTCACAATTCTACTGAATTGTGAAGGCACACTCACTCTGAGCCAGAAGCTGCGAGATGGTTTTGCGGTTGTCCTCTGTGCCCTCACACTCTTTGGCTGCTAGCTGCTTGTTGGCGGTCTCCATGCGTTCTGTGTTTGGAAAAGAGAGAGAAAAGCCTCATGAAACAAGAAAAAAAACACCTTGTGATGCATTCTTTTCTTTTCCACACTAATAATGATTATAAAAGTTATTAGGAAGGGTTAGGAACTAGCTATTTATGACATGCATGATTAGAAGTAGTGCACTTCAACCAGGTCATATTAAAAAGCATTTGTAAAGACATTATTATAAATATTATTATAATATTGTTATTAATATTAGGTAATAATACATCCAAACTAATTATAACCAGCATTAGAACGTGTACATCATTTCCTATTAGATGAAACACATTAAATTAACACCATTATTGCCAGAAATAAATATTCTGAAAGACAAAATTGTGTTAAATGCGATCAAGTGAATTCAGATGAAAATGATTTACACCTTTGAGTCATGTAAATACTATGCGGTATTTCCTCGGAGTGATCTTTTTGAGTGGTTATGGAGTTGGCAGTTTTCTCAAGACATCTACGCACACATGAAACACCACCGGGGCTGGTTGCTCAGCAAATTGGAAAACAAAAATAAAACAAAAACTTTACACAAGTCTGATTCCCATAGAGTGGACCGAGCCATAACTCGCCAAGTGCTGTTAATATTTTATTTATTTATTTTTTTAAGACTGCTTCAACAAAAGAGCCATTATACCGCAGGGCTTGCTGTGTTTTTTTCGCAATAGCAAAACGTTCATCAAGAAAGCAGGCCAAACGTTAAAACAATATTTCCCCCCATGTTAAGTCAACTAGGCTCTCTGACGAGTATTCCAGAACTAAATGCCTCGCTCCTTAACATCCCAGTTCCATCGTATGCAATGGAAATTTAGATTTGGGGTTCTGAAAATAAGAAGGTTTTTTTGGGGGGGGGGGGGAGGGGGGCTTTTTCCTTCTGTGTTGGGCTACCCAGCAGAAAGAATGAGAAACATGGGGAGAAGGAATGGAGGGAGAGAGAGGGAGAGAGATAGAAGAAGGGAGGGGGAAAACAGCCTCTGCGATATTGCTGTAAAACTCTCGGGGCTCCCTGTGGACTTGGAGTCTGGGCTCACTGCCATAAATCAGGGATTTCTCTGTTCTCTCCTGCTAACAACGAGCAACTACGAGACAGAATGGTAGAGGTGGCCATGCTCAGCCTGTTCACAGGCAATGAGCTAGCAAACACTGGATCCTTTGGTTTGGGTTGAGTGGGGGGAAAAAAAAGCTTTCAGGAAGGGAACACAAGGAACTGAGCTGAAATATCTGGGCTCCAAAGGTTTTTACTTTTGACAAAAATACAAGGAGTGACAGCAAAATGTTCCATTCTTTTTCATGGCAATGATCGCTCAGTTTAATCAATACCAAATCTCACTATACTAGACTCTGGCTCTTCTCCTGTACCAGTATCAGACAAGGCAAACATTTACAAAGCCTCCTGTTGCATTTCTTGCAAGAACAGAAACTAAAGACCTTAACACTTAAATTTGTTCAATTACTCATTATTATGATTAAGTCAATCATGGCATTATGGCAGTATGGAACTGTGGACCCACATAGTCACTCAGGGTTCCAGGGGTTAAAAGCTATCCTGTATCACTAAGGCCCTATAAAATATATTTATAGGTCCACTTGTTTATCACAAGACCCGATAAAACTATGAAGCACCACAAGGGAACAGATTGTGGGAGAAGGTAACAGTGCAGCCACTCAGTGCTTTCCTATCAGACTTTGAAATCTAAAGTAGTGGCACTGTGTAGTTTTCCGAGCTGCCCAGTGAGATCATGACCTCACCTTGCCCCCTGAAACTCGGATCCAAACTCCGCTACAACCAGCACAGCCCCTTGCTGCAGCTCACCTCTCAGGTCCCTGTTGAAGTCGTGCAGCCTGCGCACCTCCAGCTCCAGCTTGTTCCTCATGGTCTTCTCCAGGGCCTCCCTCTTAGATGATGACTTTGCCAGGTTCTCATATGCTTCCGACACCCGCTGGATCTCAGACTCCATCTACAGAGGAGACAATGTTAGGACTTACTGCCAATATGTCTTGCTTGCTTGTTCATTTAACCCTTCATTTAACTCACAGTAGCATGCTGAAAGCAGAAAAGGGTAAGGAGTTACTTCATTTCGCTGTGATGAAAAGTATAACAGCATATTCTTGCAAATTCAGATCTGGCAACCCTACCAACAGTTCCTAAGTCACAATCAATAGTGTGATTGTGGTGGAATTAGGCTTTCGGCATACGGAACAGCACATATTAAATTACATTTTGTAGCAATGTTTGGGGTTGCAAATGCAGAAAACACTTGTGCAAATGTGCTGCGAATACAGTTGTGAGATCTTGCGTCAGTCACAACGCAGCAGAAATGTCCCTGGAGGACACTCAAAGGCGCTGGAGTCATTCAGACCTTTTAAATTCCATGGAGCATTAACATTAAGCTTTTGTTTGAACAGATTATGAATAACACTGTATTGTAATGGCAATTAGCTTTAGTGTGCGACAGGAAAATTTAACATAGCAGATATAACTACTAACAACTATAGCAGAGTAACAACTATAGCACAGCTATGACTAGTCTGACAGCTAACTAGCCAGCCAAGTTAACACTGAATGTACTGGAACGTCGGTCTCTGCTGTCTTGCTAACTTATAATCACTGATCAGAAGTTGGTACGACAGCAAAGACTCACATTCCAGTTGAGTGGGACAATGTTGACCTGTATTCGTAACTTGCTACTGGGAAATGCAAATAACAGTAACAACAGGAATCTGGCATCCGAAACAAGACTGCATTCTGAGATCAGGTTGGCTCGTTCTGCCATTGAAATAAAACACTTTACAGTTGTACTATTCTGACTAACTTCACGGCTGTGATGAGTCACGGCATGAACTGGTGCAGCCGCATGTTGATCATGATAACACCCCACCCCCCTTGTTAATAACACTATAATAACACTCATCATCTAATATATGCTGATTTAAAATGAACCAACATTAAGGTTACCTTGTGTAGCTTGGACACCTTCTCCCCAAACACCTCCATCTCCTGCTTGAGGTGCCGGTTCTCCTCCGTAAGCATGTCCACCATCTGTTGGGCACGGGCCAGCATGGCGTAGGGGTCACCCTGGATGGAATGAGGGTGAGGGTAGTGCTGCCCAGGGCCTTGCTGTTGCTGCTGCTGGGGCCCTTGTGGGTGAAACTGGTGCTGGTGCATGTGGAGGCCCCTGGGGGCCGAACCGTAGGGATCGTGTGGAAAGCCGTGGCCGCGCTGGTGTGGCGGGGGGTGAACCGGGCCGTAAAGCTCTCCTTGGTGTGAGCCTGGTCCTTGTGGGCTCCTTGGCCCCATAGGGAAGGGTGGCTCCCCTTGGTGGGTCATGGGTGGAGGATGGGCAGCGGCCATGATACTGCTGAGGGTGGAGGACTGTGCACGGGACAGCGAGCCCACTGAGGTGACCGAGGATGTGGGACTGTGGTGATGGATGGGCCTCTGAGAGTGGCCTGAGCTTTCCTTATTGGAGCTGAGGAGAACAAAGCGGCCAATCAGAAACAGGTTTGATTAACTCATGTTTATTTAAAAAGTCAATATTCATTTGCCACAAGTAGCCTAGCCTTTGGTGACTAACCCAATACCGAACGGCACATGAAGTTTCACCTTGGATGTGGTTACGACAGGACTGGCGGAATAGTATGTGACCTGTACCACATATACGGCATCCCGGGTGTTTTGCAAAACATATTTTTCACTTCAACCTTCCTGTTTCTATGGAGCATAATAGTGACACAGTCATGCCGTAACTTGTAGTGGTTGATTACTAAAATTCGGACCACATTCTTCTGCCGTGTGCCACACTGGCTCCGAGGTTGATGAATTAAAGGAAAACAGGCAAAACTGGCTCTTCCTACAACGCCTGACAACATGTTCCAGCATTTCAGGGAAAGGCCATTCATACGGGACCCTAGCTAGCACTTACCTGGTGATATGTAGGCAACTTAAAACACACTTAATTTAACATGCACCACACCTCAATAGAGACTTTAATTTTATTCTAGCCCCTGAGTACACCTGCACTACCTACCTTATTGCTTCTACCTGTTTTATTGTTTCTGACACAACACAGGTTATAGGTGAAACGGGTTTGTTCAAGTAAGAGGTGGAATATAAGCCTGTGACTGGAAAGTATCTGTGGTTTCAGTTCCAGCCCTACTTCCAGTCCACTGCCCTGCATAGTTTCAATTATTCCTTGCCCCAACACACCTGATCCAGTTTACCACGCAGTTATCAAGCCAATTATAATCTGGATCAGGTGTGCTGTAGTTACAAAGTGGTAGAAACTATGTAAGGCAGTGGCTCGCTAGGACTGCAGGTAAAAGCCATTAGCCCAAACTGTGATCAGGAAAAAAATCAGGAAACAGAATTCATTTGAAAAGAAATTCCCCTTCAGACGCCCTTCCTCAACCAGGATTTTCAACGACCACACAGCCAACTGAGGATATGATGAAACGCACTTTCATATCATAATTATCTTTTTCTTTTAGGGGCCTTTTACACCAGTCTGGTTTTGTCTCTCATTTTGCTCATCGATCCTATACAGCTACTCAGCAGGACTACACTACTACTGTCATACACTACTACGGTGAACTTTGAGCTTAGCCTATTATTCAGCCACGTGCCTACTGCTACAAATAAGCACAATAAATATAATCTGAAATGCACACTCTACATACAGTATGAGCTCACCAGACAACAAATGAGTCACCTGTAACTGAAACCTATATAGCTTGTAATATCTCCACAAGCACAAACAACAGCTGTGACTGGATTAGGCATGGACTGGACAAGTTTCTGGATGTAGGTCACACCAATGTTCAGCCACTCCTGCATCAAAAGGATTTTATGGCCAGATTTTATGGAAGCTTTTCCTGGCATAATTCTGAGGAGAATTTCCTGTAGACTGGGATTTTTGCCACTGCTGGTATGCTTCCATGCAATTTCAGCTACTTCTTAACACCTCTACCAAATTTATGAATCCTGCGACAGGTATTTATAGCCCCATCATCCTCATGCAGCGCCATCTGCAGGAGCCTGAAGTTACTACCAGGTGACTATTTTTTTGTCCGGTGAGCTTGTATAGCATCACATTCTTTATGCTAAATATACACCTATGAGATAGGTTCTTATTAGGCTGAATAAGAAGGCTGTGCAATTTTTGCAACGATAGCCACAAAACTGATTTGTAGATGGAGTATGGACAGGCCAAGTGGTTAACCTTACTGAATCAAGCGTTCTGCTGGCAAAGAAGAATTTGGCAACAGCCCTTTAACTTGTTTAAATCTGTCACTAGAAAAGTTACCATGTGTGCATATCCAACCACAGTGAAACCTGTCTGTGTGTAGATTTAGGGCTTTCTATGTGGTACCGTATGTTCCATCACAGCATAAAAGATGCACGAGGCTTCCTTTATTGCTAGATGTTTTCCAAGAAAGTGCACAAGGTCTCACAGAGCGCAGTTCGGATGGGGAAGTGCATATTACTGCTCTGTTTATTCAAAGTAATGCTAAAATGAGACTGGTGTGTGACTTGCACTCTTATTTTTGCATTTCTTCTTCATAAAAGTAGTTTATGAACTCGTTTCAGCTTCATTAGATCAAATTCTACATTCTACATCTCAAACCAACATTGCTGAGAGCGGATTAAACAGCAGGAATAGCCACAGTTTTGCACCGGCTGTAAAGGGTCTAAATACTCCTCACTCCACTACAGACACTCACCGGAAGGAGCCATACTCTGGTGGTGGCTGGTATCGAACGTGGGGCACCTCGGCTCTGCCCTGCTGGCCTGCAGCCCGATGCTCTGGGAAGTAGTGTCCTGGCTCCTGGTGCTGCGGCTGGTGGTGGTGCTGCTGCTGTTGTTTGGGTGGTGAGGGAATGCCCTTAAAAGGGTAGTCCGGTGGTGGGCCCCTGTGCTGTGGACCTGCAGGCTTGTAGTAGTCTCCAGGGGGGCCTGGCGGGGGAAGCTGGGGCGAGAGCGGGGCACTCGTGACAGGTGCATGGGCTTTGACACCGCTGGTAGCCAATGAGAGCTGCATGAGCCTCTCGCTTAGCGAGCGCACATGGCCCTGCTTCAGGTCTTTCAGGCCATCATCCTGGTGCACCTTGCCGGCACTAACCCGCTGCACCGCTGGACGGCCCTCCGGGGGCCGCACCTTGGGGTTGGAGACACCGGTAACATAAAAGGCAGCACCGAGCTGCGGTTGCTGTGGCTGTGGCGGCTGGTGGCCACGGAAATACTGCGACTGCACTTTGGCCTCCTCGTAGGACGGCAGATCCTCAGGGTTTGGCCCTTGGCCGGGGATGCAGCCACCGCCGGAAGTTCCACCACTGCCTCCTCCACCACGTGGGTTAAGCTGCTTCTCCATGCCACTGTCCACCTGCAGCTCCTGGCCCTGCGGCTCCTGCCGTGCAATGTGGGGGACCATGGAGTGCTCGTCCCCTGGGCCTCCAGGACCCGGGTATCCGCTCAAAGGATTTTGCTGCTGCTGTTGTTGCTGCTGTTGCTGCTGCTGCTGTTGTTGCTGCTGTTGCAAGGCGAGGTAGTTCCGGCTTTCGCCATAGCGCATCTGTTCTTGAAGGAGGCGCTGCAGGACGGTGTGGCTCCCGCCGCTGCCGCCACTGGCCGAGGTCTCTTCGGAAACGGAGGCTGCCGCCCTCATCTCCGGCTCTCGTGCAACTCCCACCTCATGGAAGGAGGAGCTTCGCCCCCGGTCCACGCTCCCTAGGCCGCCAAGAGTAAAAATAAATAGAACTGGTGGTGAAGACCAAGTCAAGGAAAGTCACGGCAGTTCATGTTACATGTCACCAACAATGATTGGATAAAAATGCAATGAATAGAATCAGAGGGTTTGCATCCTGTGCCTTGAGGACTGGAACGCCCCACCAAAAAATTCAAACACCAACTGCCCCAACGTCTTAACGCGTTGACCAGCTGGGTGACATCACGACTTTAGTTAACATGCATTCAGAGGCCAGAAGAAGACACTGTTCTTCATGGCTAGAATCAATTCATGCGGGTTTTGTTGTACATGACTTTTACAGTCGCTGTGTAATCAGAATTGTTTGCTCCTGATTTGCCGTGATTATACCCAGAGTCAAGGCAAGTCCACCCAGCAGGACCTTTAACCACCAAAACAACAAAAAGCAACTGTTTTTATTTTGTAAACATGCAGTGCAGATAGCTGATCATCATCAACATTACCTCCAAATTCAAAGCTCTAAACTGTCCTAACCTTTAATTAGTGCGCTCAGGACAACAAAGACATAATTCCATATTGCATTTTGGGATTTAAAGTTATGGTGAAGTGTTAGAGCATACAAAGCCATTAGGAGGAAACCCTTCTATCAGGTGCCACAGCAACTCATTATTTAATGCTAATAATACATATACACAGACTGTATTAATGAACAGCTAAGTGAAAACAAAATAAAACATTAGTCTACAAATAGTAGTGTAGTAGTAGTAATAGTAGAATCAGCACTTCTGTGTCTCTTTATCTTGTTGTTGTTTGGGATAGAATGGTTTCATCTAGTGGCCTTGCATACAGTTTGCAGTCTAGCGGTTAATGAGCCATCTACAAAGTAGAGAAGGGAACTTATTACATCTATTGCTTTCTGAAATTCTCCGCATTCTCAAGGAGGATGAGGCTTTTTTCCGAAACATCTGTGGTAAATAAATAAATAAATGTACAGAAAGTCAGGAACGGGATGGGGGGGGCATCAGTGTACTGCTGTTTTCCAACAAGACAGGGAGAGAGAGGGAGGGATGGAGAGAGTGAGAGAAAGAGAAGAACAAAATGCATTTCATAATGGCATATTCTGCCTCCGCCCCCACAAATAACCCCCCCTCCCTCCCTCGCCGCCAAAAAAAACAACAACATACTGTAACTTCCACTTCCTGTCGCTCTTCCCACAACTCTTCACTCCCCCTCACTGCCTCCCCCTCCACAGAACCAACTACAGAGATGGCGACAGACAAAAGATGAGATGACAATGAAAAAGGTTACAAGAACACAGACAGAAACATTGATGGCAATCCGTGACGCATACATGGTATTATTAAAGAGCATGAATATGAAGATGAGCATGTTCTTGTAATGGCTAACTCCCTCACGAAGGAGCACCACCACTGTAACTGCACTGTAATACAAAACAATGGTTAGCAGATTGGTTAGTTACACTTGGGGAACAAAAACATCAGTGTTTGCTTTGTTACATGTATTACAATGAGGCTACTGGTTAGAAACAATCAGATTGACCTGCTGTATATATGTAGTACTGCTGTCTGTAATTTAGTTCATTACTGCAATCTACACCAAGCTAAGACATAATAGATAGAAATAGCACCAACGGCAGCAACTTAATACCCAATACTATTATTATGGCAGATACCAACAGAATAAACTGGGCTGCATATGTCAGAATTGCTTGTAACATAACATAGAGCAAAGCAGGTTGCACGATAAAGTAGCTGCCATGTAGCCTAATGCTAACAAAAGAGCAACTAGCATCTAGCTAAGCAATAGGCTGTGTTCACAATGACGTTCCTGGATCTGTCGAAAATGTATCAGCTGCTGCTGATTTTAATGTAAATGGTACATTGACAGACAATGCATGACAAAACTTGAACGTTTCGATAGAGCATACTCCGTCAGCCAATAGGCTAGAGTGTGGGGTGTGGTCTCATAAAGGAGCAGTGTGTAAATCTCTAGAGGTGAGTTTGCATACTGCAGCTTACATCCTTTTAACAAGGCTTCTACAATGCCACCAAATTCAAGCTGCTGCTTCCAGTGTAAAAACGTGAAATGCAAAAGCCACTCTCTACAATCAGCGTGAGGTTTGTCTGCTACTGTACAAGCACTGCGACTACATGGCGGCCTCCATCGGAAGAGGACCACCTACTCTGTAGAATTGAAGGGCTCATTCTAAGCTAAAGAACAAATAACAATGTGTAGTTACAGGTAATTATACACTAACAAAAACATAGTTTTGCATTATAGATTCTACACAGTCGAGTCACATTATTATGAACTAATACTCATATCCATGTGCAGCACGGACAGCAACTACATGGACTTGGAGAGACTTAGTAAGGTCTTGGTATCTGGTATCTGGAGCCATGCTGACTGCAGTGCATCCCAAAGCTGCTGGAGGGTGCACAGAGTGAGCACAACGGTCAAGGTGGTCCCACAGATGTTTAACTGGGTACAAGTCTGGGGAATTAGTGGGCCAGGGTAGTACTTGGAAGTCTTGGTCATGCTCTTCCAACCAATGTCACATTTCTAGCCGTTCCAACAATGTCTTGCTGGAAGATCCCATCTGCCCCAGGGAAGACAGTCAACATGTATGGGTGTATGTGATCTGCAAGGATGGATTCATAACCAAATCAGTTGAGACTGCCTTCCACATGGATGAGTGGGCCCAATGAGAGTGCCACAAAAATGTGACTTCCTTGAGCTACGTGCTGCCGCCATCCAAAGTAGGAAGTGTTCATAATAATGTGACTCCACTGTGTAGTTCTGTCAAATCCAGCCATGAACATACAGTAGGCCTACGACTGGTGTGATTCAAGCTCATATGTCTTGTTACTTACAAACCTTCACGTTTGAATGAGTTTCCACTCGCACTAATCTCGGTCCATAACACCCCACAACAAAACAGCAATGCAAAACTTTGACTGATATCTCTTGTGAACACAGCCTTATAATGCAACTGCAATCCGTCTACTTTAAACTGTCCCACAGCTTGGACACTGTGTTATACAAAGTTTGTGAATAAGACTCAATAGACTTTACATTAGATGTTGCAGCTTTGCTTGAATTACATGCCCAGACAAATATACTCATGCATGTGTATCCATCGTTTACCATTAACCAATCTAACAGCTGTTCCTCTACTTCTCTCGTCTTGTCCACCCTGCCCCAAGTCCTCCAATCCAGTGTCCCTGCCCAAGTTACCTACCTGTGTAGCTGCTGTAGTTGGCGTCTTGGCTCACTGTTGGCTGCTCATGGTGCTGGCACTGCCCTGGCTCGCTCTCCAGAAGCTGTTCAAGGCGCTCCAAAATGCACAGGCGGTCCGCGAGCTCCCGAACGCCCAGCCACTCTATAACAGGAAGGCACTCTCACCAGCTAGAACAATGGGGGTGGGGACCACAGACAACCAGAGGGGCTTTTTTTCTGAGAATATTGAAGCGGGTGGGGGGTCAGGAATGCGAAATACAGGGGGAGTACGCATGTTTCCTGGCCGTGACAGAACAGAAAAAGAAAAAAATATGCCCTTGTTTTTTCCCCCCTTCATGGTCATGAGAGACCCCTGCAGCTGTGTGGTCGGGCCATGGCAGGACAGCACCCTCAACCTCTGAACTGAGGCCAGTCAGTGGAGTTAAGAGAGAGGGTGGGTTAAGAATAAAGCATGACTTGGAAAGACTGGTTCCAGATCAGTCGGTATGAAGAGGGAGAGAGAGAAAGAAAGCAAGCAAGCAAGCGAGCGAGCGAGCGAGCAAGCCGGTGGGAGAAAGGGCTAAATTCAAACACAGGATGTGAGGATGTGCATAGTTTTAAAGGGGGATTACTCAAGGGGATTTAAACTGCTCTAGGCAAAATAATACAATCACTATGGGAACAGTGTTCTAGTCGAGCCGGCGTGTAAAATCGTGGAGACGTTTTAGCAGGAATCAGAGGAACAAAAGTCTTTTTGAAAGTATTTGGGCCACTGATACTTCACACATTAGGGAAAACACGCTTCTCTTCATAAAACAGAATTATTCCAGCAGATCCATGCACATTCCAAGGACAAGCCCACTCAGCCCCTGCCTGAACTCCGAACGGATAAATTCATTTTCTTTTAGAGACTTTGGACCACATGTGGAGAGTCATCCGAGCTGTCTTGATTGTTTCCACCATTAACAAGTTCCTACAGTAAATCTTCGATGACATGGTGAAAGTACACAACTCTGTGTCGCCATTCAACATCAACAGAAACAGATCCCTCAGACTTTGAGGCCTAACCGCATAATCAGCTGGAGTGGGACAAGATGGCCCTCCCTTACTCACTCAAGCACCACAACAGCTTGTTTAACTGCACGCACACGCATACTAGGACTGAAAGATTCATCGTTTTTATACTGAAATTGCAAATTAAGATTTTCAAACTGCGAGAAGCTGCAATATTATCATTACTACACTCATCATCAGAAGAACAGTTGCACAAATAGCTGCACCCAGAGGGAATCAACCAACAAGAATGAAACTTGGTGGGTAGGTTTGACATTGTAAGACATCTGAATGAAGTTTTACACTCAGCCGCACGTGTGACGTAGGCAAGGACGGGCCTTTTCGTTGTACCTGACTGAAATAACAGTCAACAGGACTACATGCACACAGACCGTTATGCTGACTGCCCCCAACACCACGTCAACATCGCCAAAGACTTCAACTGTGTCGTGCCAGACTGTCACGGAGTGACTCAGAATGACAGCGGGTCATCTTCAGTGACGAGTCCTGCTTTTGTCTTGGTGGAAACGACCAGCGAATCCTTGTGTGGAGGCACCGTGGTCAGCGCCAAGATGAACGTTTTTTTGTCACACATCCAGAAGGCCTGGGTTCACTCCACCTCCACCACAAAATCTGCAGGAACTGGGGGAGAATATTCAAGCTGCATGGGATGGATTATCACTAGGAACCACTATGGACACCATTAGGAACCTCTATAACTCCAAGCCGAGATGTCTAGCAGCACGTAGTGTTAGCAAACATGGCGGCCTGATGCCATACTGAGAGACACTACCTCTATATGTGTAGCTCAATAAACATTGCACATATCAGTCTAAATTTATTTATGATTTATCATCATTTATTGTTCCCGTATTTTTTTCATTCATTCGATGAGTTACCCTACGTTCACACTAGCAGGCAACAAGTTGCTTTTGTCACCGCAAGATTGTCTCTTGTGGGTGTGTTCGAGGCCGCTCGCGCAATCGTGTGTGGGCGTGTATAAAGTGTATGAAGGCTAGCTAGTTTTTAAAGCACGTATTATTACTGACAAATGAATTTCTATGAAAACCCAACCGCTTGGGTTCGTTGCTAGGTTTATTGGCTAGCATGATGGCTAACCTAGCTAGCTACTGAGTGACTTAACAGCCTAGAGACACCAGCAATTTCTTCCATGCTTCAGTTTACTTCAAATGTATATGTGCAAAGCAGCATCATACAAAATGGGAAAAGTTCAGAGAGCAGAAGACTCGGACCTTGGACCCCATGCCTACATCAGGTCCAAAAAAATTGTTGGAGCCAATTGTTTACCATGTCATGATTCATATGCATATAGTCGAAGTCTCAACTGTATTTGTCGCTTGTAGCTCGTCTGCGTGTCGCTTGCCACATGACCCTCTCCGGTCAGCTAGTGTGAACGTAGGGTCAGACCAAAAAGAGGCAACCAAACGTCCATGTGTTGTAAATTCACAACCACAACTTGCTGAGAAAAAAGCAAGAAAACCCAGAAAAAAGGATATTTTGGTCTTCATTGCTTAAATTCTAGAATATAATGTTTAAATTGCAGCTGCAATTCCCCAAATTGCTCAACCCCAACACGTACACACGCAGGTTAAATTATATTAATGTACTGGCTGATATTTGCTTTAAAAAATTAAACCTGCCATTAGACAGACATTTATATAAATACATATTTCAAACCAATTATTGATGATGTATTTACTGCACTCCAGAGGAGACAAAAGATTAGGCGACGTTGGGCTACTGTTCTACAATAACTGCATTTCATTAATTTTACTGCATTTCTAATCCTACTGTAAGGCTAATACAGATACATATAGTGCCAATTTCTCCTTTGTATAATTGTTTATGTATCGGCATCAGCAAATATGTTGATGACAAATAATACACATATCGGCAGCGACCCACAATCTCAAAACTGCCCATCTCTGCTTTTTATGCCTACCCTGAACTTAATCTCAGTAATCAAAAAAGAAAGAATTCCAGTTTTACAAGATTAAAGCATGTAACAAACAGCACTTTACAATTTAGTTAATCCTGTTTATCTTGGTTTTTTAGAAACGTTTGTAGGGAAACAAATAAACACACATACACATGCCACACAAGAAAGATTCAGTCAGTGTCACAGCGACTAATCGTTCACCAAAACCGATGAAAAACGACACCCAGATGGCTCGCCTCCCCACACCCCCAACGGCTGACGCTCGGACTCTAAGTTCCTTGACTGTTTCAGATAAACTGTTTCAGATAAACTGTTTATTCCGCAGCCAGAGCGGCCCGGAGTGAATTCGTGGAATCCGGCATTCCGGGGAGTCCACGGTACGCACGCTCCTGAAGTCTCTGACCCCACAGCCTCATCGCGGTTATGTCAGTGACACACTGCACTGACAGTTTAAGTACAGGCTGAGGCATGGAGAGTGTCAGGCCCGGCACTGAGGACGACAAAAACGGGAGAATGTTTACCCGTCCGCCTGGTGACTGTTTAGACAGAAACCCCACCAATCCTGCTGCCCATGGACGGAGAGATTGAATCCAGCGTTTTTACGCACGTTTAAAACGTGTCTGCTCAAGCCGTCTCGGTAACAGCGTCACAATAGCCGAGGACTTCACTTAATCATTTTACACTGGCCAAAGATTTCTTTGCCACAGGCTTTGGTACAGCAAGCCCTTGTTATGTTTAGGTAGTTTCCGCATTTCAGCTCAATCCATTTGGCTTAAGTGTTATTCATCGGCATTCTATTCATCCTTCAACCACAAAACAAACAGCAAATCAAAAAAAAAAAGAAAGAAAGAAAGAAAAAAAAGAATTGAAACCAAAGCAGGAGCGCAAACACGAGATGTTACTCACAACCTCTCAATATTCCTCTGGTCCAAGATGCCTTAAATCCTTCAAAACCCCACTTAGCGGTCAGGAGCACATGCGTTCTCTCTCCGGCTGAATTCACTCCTCCTTTCACACAGACGGACCTCCTGTTTGCTGCGCTGCGCTACCTGCCACATTCCTCCAGGTGTGGCCGTGAGGACAGGTGAGCCTGGAGCGGAGCCAAGAGCCTCTCCACACCCTCATACCAACCTGCTGCTGTAACCGCTGCTGCCGAAAAGTTTCCCAGTCATTCCCGCTTACTTATCAGGTGTGAAATACATATCTGATTTTATGGCCTGAGAATTTTGCCAACTGCAGGAGTAATACTGAAAGTGAATGACTACCACAGTAGGTCTTAAAGCGCCAGAAACTTGTTTACACAAAGTCTGTGAATCTACTTTGTTGACAGACAACGGATGAAAGCAGCTCAAACGCAATCAGATTAGCTAACTGTTAAAGAAACGGATCTAGGCCAAACACGTTTCAGCACTTTCAATGCCCACTGCGTGTTCACAAGAAATCATTTTTCCCTCTTTAACTTTTACAATCATGTTGCTGTAGATGAGTCCTCATACTTCGGTTAGATTGTGACTCTATAGTATATGGACAAACATTAACATACAAGGACTTGCAGCTGAATGATTTAAGGAAAATATCTAATTGTAACTGCAATATTTGAATAATTCAAATTCTATAAGTTCACTTTCCTAGAATGCCAGAATATCCACTTTATTTGCCCGGAGGCTTGAACGATATACGTATGACACCAAACTGCCAGTTATTTATGGTTGTGCTGGCATGAACAGTGCACATGGATGTTTGATTGATGTTCTAACTCATCTACATTCAGTTCACAGGCTGTGTGCTTCCAGTTAGAGAACCAGCCCTGGTTTGATCCCCTGAACCGACAGGACACGACTGAAGTGCCCTTGAGCAAAGCAAGGCACCTAACCCCAGGCACTGTGGACAGGGCTACCCCCTAGTGTGTGTGTCTGTGTGTGTGTGTGTGTGCGTGTATGTGGGTGTTTTACTGCACGGATGGGATAAAATCCGGCGGTCAAATGTCAATGTGTGCAAGCAAGAATGGCAAATGGTTCTAATTATACATTCAATAGGTTATATGTGTACACTCATCACCAAAAAACAGTTGCACCCAGAATGGAGATGTGTTGGATTGCAATGCTACTGGGAAGGAAGATAAAGGTTTCCAGGAATAATAAATAATGATAAATTTGGACTGATATGGGCAATATTTATTGAGCTACACAGAGTTGGGTTGTAGAGGTTCCTAATGGTGTCCTGTGATAATCCATCCCATGCAGCTTCAATATCCTCACACAGTTCCTGCAGATTTTGCGGTAGGGGTGGAGGTGGAGTGACACCAGGCCTTGTGGACATGTGATGCATGACAACAAACCGTTCATCTTGGTGCTGACCACAGTGCCTCCACAGACAGATTTGTTGGTCATCTCCACCAGCATAAAAGCGGGACTCATCACCGAAGATAGTCTGATACTACACTATTGCAGTCTTTGGTGATGTTGACGTAGTGTTAAGGGCAGATGTTGTAACGGTATTTGTGCATGTGGTCCTGCGGCATGCAGCCATCTGCCAATGAATGTCCGCAATCATGGCTGTTATGTCAAACCTACCCACCAAGTTTCATTCTTGTCAGTTGGTTCATTCTGGGCCCAACTATTTGTGCAACCCTTTTTTTAACTGCAGTTTCAATATAGAACCAATTTATATCATAGCGTCCCACTACTTGTTTGGCTATGGACGTGCAAGAGGCATGGCCATGTGGAGTGGCGAGCATAAAGCATCCCAGGGGAATGCTGGACACACATTAAGAGAGGCTTAAAACATGTAAATAGTTTGGACTGTTAGTCTAAGGATGTATATATGTGCTTATGGGGCTATGTTGTGCTTGGCGGTTTACTGGGGTAGCAGTCTTACTGCCTACAGTCACTACGGGACATGTGGATGTTGATGACCTGCCTGCTATGCTGGCTGTTCAGTAGCGCTGGCCGGCATTCTCCTGCATTGCTGCAGTTTTCAAAAAGAGCAATTGTTTCAAACCGCAGTGGTTCTCGTGGCTTCTATATTACTCTAGGCAGACGCAACAATATTAAAGCCCGACAAGAACTCTATATGTATGCATGCCATACACCTGAACTTATCAGCAATATTAATTCTGTTGCTCTTTTAATCCTTAATTTTCACTGTCTATAAGTCTACGGTGAGAATTAAATAATAACAACGTAATAAAAATAAAGTGTATCAACACAACTGCATAGTTCCTTAATCATTACCTAGTTACAATGCATAGTATAAATCACATGTAATTAATTACATAATATAAAAAGAAATAAAGAATATTTTGTAAGTGAGTAATAATATAAATGACAAGCTTTTGCTATTTGTGGTGATAGTGGTAGCTTCTGAGGGTCAAGGCCAATTCAGGCCGTTAGTATAATGAAGGTGTATCCGGGACAGCCCTTAAATAGACAAAGCCAGGTCAAGTCACACTGCCCCCGAGCAGAATTCCCACCTGCTGTGAACGGTAAAGCAATCTGACGGCAGGTGACGAAGATGTAAATCAGAGATATGGGGTCCAAGCACCTGGCCTGCTTTTCAAACACCCAGTAGTCAATCCAGCTTCTTTCTCTCACTAATCGCCTATGCGCTCTGGCATCAAAAGAGCCGCTGAGGGGAGCCAAGAACAACACGGGCGCTGGGCACAGGTGTAGGCCAGCGCTGGCCTCTGCTCAAGCTATCAGAAAGAGGAAGAATGAAAGAGAGAAGGAGGGAGAATGAGGATGAAGAAGTAGGGCCACACAGGCCGAAAGAGTGACACAGAGCCAGCAGCTCCGGAGGGGTGCCAAAAACGGCCGGGCCGCACTCTGCCAGATGAGTTCAAAAAGGCGAAAAGAACAGAGGCCGAGCTACTTCCTCTGGAAATCCCATGACTTTAAAAGCAATAAATCAGCCATGACAAGAGTTTTAAACACTTTTAGACTGTAAAGAAAGAGTCCTTCTGTTTAGGTTAGATTGTGACGCTACAATGTACTGATAAGTGAGAACAAACAAGGTGCGCCATTCATGCACCTCAGCCCAGTCCGATGAATTATGATAAAGGCTAACGATAATTACTCTGCATTGATCACGCGTGGCTAATTTTACTTCGTACAGGCCTATTAATGCATCAGGGACACTTCAGGGGCCAGGTCTGTGATTACTTCCTTGCCGTCAATAAAGCAATCCAGCCGTTTGAATTTCTAGTAGCACCACCTCAACTGTATGCTCTAATTGCCCGGACTGTAACCTGGATTTAGAGAAGGTCCGGTACGTTCTGAATGGAGCCCAAGTTGTGTAAATATTTACCCTCTATGCACAAGTTTCCCAGGGCCCCCACGCAGACAGTGTTTATTCTAGTAATACAGCAGGAATGCGGCCCAGCGTAGGCTCAGCACAGTTCTGGAGCTGGCACTAAGTCAAACGGACCCTGAGTAACATCACCTGACAGTACAGTTCCCCTCCTGACCTAATCATCCGGAGACGTTTCGGCTTCTCCGTGTTTCTACGACGCCGACTCGCCCGTAATCCGGACGCTGTTTTCTCTCACCGTGGCCTGCAGAAGTCTAAGGCTGCAAAACAGTAATGCGGGGCTGCTTCTTCTACACCGAATGCCATGGATACTGTTATCATGATGACATTGCAGCATGACTGTAAGCACATCACATGTTTGTTTGGTCACCGAAACCGCGTCCAAAAATATCCAGCCTTACGTTAACATTCCACTGGCTTTGACTGACTGATTCATGTGGTTTTGCAGTGCAGTGGCTCGGCAACTGACTGCTGTATGAGTCAACTGAGTGAATACAAACAATGCTTTTGCGCAGAACTCAAAATCCAGCTGTAAACAGAATATTTACTGTAAATTGCACTGCATGCGAAGGTTCAAATCAAACCTTGGCAGCTGTGTTCAAGAATGCTGTAAGTATACTGCCAATGAGTCTATGGTAGAAAAATGAACAACATTCTGTTTGGGGCGTCCATCAGCACCTTCTCGTTTTTGAGAGAAACAGGGCCGTGTGAACACAGCATTGGCGAACAAAGCCTACGTTTACAATGGCATGTTTCTGCTTTGTGTGTCTCGCCATCACTGCTGACATCTATTTAAAGCTTGCGTGTGAACTGTGCATCATTGCACGCCGCTTTCTATTGGCTGCTGTTGGGACTCGCGCTCCGACGTACGCCGTCTTTGGTCACGAAGAGCGCTGATGCTAACGTACGACCGAAAGGAGGAGTGATGAGTTCTGATTTACGTAGAGAGAAATCCGAGCGTAAACATTTCTTTCAACTTTTAATACAACACAGCTGCACCTAAATCACAACTGTTAGTGTTGACATCAAATATACGTTATTTAGTATACTCAGTTTAACTGCCTCTAGAAGTATTTGCTGTATCCCTGCCAAAAGACCAGGACTTGGAAAGAGTCAACGTCCAACTGAGGCGTAGCCATCTCCTAAAGTAAACAGCCGAAGCCTATTGTCCCACAAAACTTTCCATTCATTCTGCATATGTAACTCAATGAGGGAGGTTTTAACAACTCATCCCCCTAGTTCTATTTATCTCACTTTTCACTAGGATTTTCCGGCCTATTGTCCTATCTCACCCCTGGTGCTTAACAGTATGCGTAACGATGCACCTTGCCTGTGGCGCCAACGGTAAAAATGCCTAACGTTAGGTAGCAGTAGGGGCGCATTCCACAAGGCTTTGAGTCCTGACATAGCAGCCTAAGTCTGAAACCGGAACGCGAGGGAAAGCGGCTGGAAGACGAGCGTGACCTCACAGAGCCTCTGCTGAGGCGGAGAGAAACTTTCTGATGGAAGAAGGAAAAAAATAAATAAAAATACGCCACCCCCACCTTTCAACGGGCACTGTTTACATAACAGTGGAGCATCAGTCCAGCCTTCCAGAGCTTTAATGAACTCCAGAGGGCTCTCTTACACATTCAGAATACTTTTATGCCTTTTTTTATGATGTTGTTATGGGAGGAGACCAGGACAGTTATGACAGATGTGACACAGAGGAGAGGAAGAGTGAGAAGAGTCATGAGATGCTCATAAAGAAACTGTAATGGAATTGCGAAGTGACAGTAGATTCTTAGGAATTAAGATACCAGGTAGGGTTCCTTCGAGCGATGAAACACTTTCTGGTCCCTACATGGCCTTTCTGTAGTCGGTTCCTATTAAAAACTCACTTGGAAGCACTCAAGCGAGAGGCTTGTTATGGAACCAACAATGTTTCTTCCATGGTATCGTTCCAAACATACATTTTGGCAAAAACTCACTTGAAAATTACTCATTCGAGAGGTTCTTTATGGAACCAAAAGTGGCTTTTCTCGACAGCTTCGTACCAAAATAACATTTTGGCACAAACTCACTTGGGAGCACTCAACCGAGAGGTTCTTTATTGATCCGAAGTGGTTCTAACATTGCATTATTCCAAAAAACATTTTGGCACCCTTTCTTTTAAGGGTGCACAACGGTTTGATGAGTAAAAGTGAGTAAAAGAAAGAAAAATAAACTAAAAAGAAAAGATGAGCTGAAAAGCAGAAGAAAGTAAGATCTCTCTCATCTAAGTTTAAAACAACAGTGCGAGAGCTGGAGAAGGAAGGAGATGGGGATAGATAGTGGGGAGAGAAGGGGAAACTGAGAAACACATGGCAGGAACAAAGCAGGAAATGCAGCATTCCAATCTGAAAAGGTCTGGCGCTGGGAGCGTGGAGAAAGTGTAAAGCGCAGAATCCCTCGGTGTCCATTACGCCCAGCTCAGCTCAGGGAGATTCTCACAACTGCCAGACTGGAAAAGAAGTAGGCCAAGAAAGTTTGACACATCTGCTCTCTCTCTTTCTCGCGCTCTCTCTTTTTTCTCTCTCTCCATTTCCATGTTCATTGCTTTATGTCTTCTCCACCATAATCCACCTTCCAGCGTTCTCCGTGATTGATTTCAGGGGATTGTGTTCCATTAAACATGTGAGGGACTTGATGGAAAGTCCTTGCTGAGAAAGAGCAGAGAGACAACACTTGGGGCAGGAACACTTCAGCCAGCGGTGGATTTAATACCATGCCTTCAGTTACTCTGGGGGCTGAATCTGCTTATTTGTATAACGTGATGTGCTTCACATTCTTCGCCTTGAGGTCGAGTTCGCAGATACATCAACAGAAACGTATCAATCTGCAAATATGTCTCAGTAAAAATGACTCAACGGTAACTCCAAAGCTCTGAAACAGTAAGACAAGGGCGGAAGACCAAAATGTATAAGAGAAGTAAGTAGCTCTATGAGAGAACCTTGGAAAAATAAACCCTGTAAACCTGCGCATGATTATGGCCGAGAGAAAAATCCAGCATGAGTAACCAAATAACTCCCTGTATTTCTTTTCTCCCTTCATTCCCCAACTCCAACAAACCCTCTATAATGTGGTTTTCTCCCCCCACAAGTCCCTGATACAGGCCCAAGTATTCGGAAACACGGCGTTTTCCCCCCTCGCTGCCTCTCAGCCCTCCCTCTCCCCCTCCTCCCACCCACTCCCTCCATCCAAAGCCTTAATGGAAAGCATGTGGTGGAGAGATGAGATTGCTGCTTCATCTCTGTCACTGAAGCTGTGCGCCAATTTCTCTCTCGCTCTCTCTCTCTCAGCTCAGACCCTTTTACCTCTTGTGCTCTGCCAGAAAAAGAACCTATGAAAAGCAGAATTTATGACTAAAAGTGACAAACAACACAGCAAGAACTGTGTATGACACATATGCGCAATATGGTCGTGGAGAAACATGGCTCCCAAAGTGTTTACAGCGAGGCCCGATTGATGTACTTAGGCTCACAATGGCACACTCCCACTCCAAGAACTACTTAAAACCACAAACAAGGAAAGGGGTGAATGAAACTGATGAGCTTTTGAGTCACTCGAACAATGGGGAAGGTATGCTGGTAGACGGGATCTAGCCAGGCTTAAGTACAGAAGACAGCAAATCTCACAGTCACAGTATATGTTTGGGTTAGTGCTAAGCTGTACTGGTAAAAGTTAATTTTAAGATTTTTTCAGTTGCAGTATATCATGCTATCAGGTGATATTTCAGTTTGCATTGATATGTATAATGAACTCATACTTGATGGGACTGTTCTGATCTGTTCTGCTCCCCTCTCTCTCAAAATAACATTCCAAGCGTTGGAAATATCAACCACACAAGTTGCACTCAGAAGGAATCAACCGACAGGAATGAAACTTGGTGTGTAGGTTTGACATCATGAGACACGCGAATGATTCAAGTTTCACGCTCGGCTGCGCATGTGGCGTAAGCAAGGACGGGCCTTATCGCTGCACCTGACTGACTATATAAGGTCGTACTGTTGTGCGTGCTTTCCCTTCTGACTCGTGCTGTTGTGTTGGTAGCATCCTTTGCAAGCGAAGTATACCTCAGAGAAGAGTTCAAAAGCAGTTTAACTAGTTGGAAAAGTTGGAGATGGGGGGCACTGTCCAGGAAACAGGATGGTCTTGTTGACCATAATGGCCATGCAGATGCTACAATAGGACACTCCTGTGCAATGTGGATAGAAGAAGGCACGCACCAGCGATATAAAGGATCTGGGAGACCCACACAAACCATGGAGAGAGAGNAAAAGCAGAATTTATGACTAAAAGTGACAAACAACACAGCAAGAACTGTGTATGACACATATGCGCAATATGGTCGTGGAGAAACATGGCTCCCAAAGTGTTTACAGCGAGGCCCTATTGATGTACTTAGGCTCACAATGGCACACTCCCACTCCAAGAACTACTTAAAACCACAAACAAGGAAAGGGGTGAATGAAACTGATGAGCTTTTGAGTCACTCGAACAATGGGGAAGGTATGCTGGTAGACGGGATCTAGCCAGGCTTAAGTACAGAAGACAGCAAATCTCACAGTCACAGTATATGTTTGGGTTAGTGCTAAGCTGTACTGGTAAAAGTTAATTTTAAGATTTTTTCAGTTGCAGTATATCATGCTATCAGGTGATATTTCGGTTTGCATTGATATGTATAATGAACTCATACTTGATGGGACTGTTCTGATCTGTTCTGCTCCCCTCTCTCTCAAAATAACATTCCAAGCGTCGGAAATATCAACCACACAAGTTGCACTCAGAAGGAATCAACCGACAGGAATGAAACTTGGTGTGTAGGTTTGACATCATGAGACACGCGAATGATTCAAGTTTCACGCTCGGCTGCGCATGTGGCGTAAGCAAGGACGGGCCTTATCGCTGCACCTGACTGACTATATAAGGTCGTACTGTTGTGCGTGCTTTCCCTTCTGACTCGTGCTGTTGTGTTGGTAGCATCCTTTGCAAGCGAAGTATACCTCAGAGAAGAGTTCAAAAGCAGTTTAACTAGTTGGAAAAGTTCGAGATGGGGGGCACTGTCCAGGAAACAGGATGGTCTTGTTGACCATAATGGCCATGCAGATGCTACAATAGGACACTCCTGTGCAATGTGGATAGAAGAAGGCACGCACCAGCGATATAAAGGATCTGGGAGACCCACACAAACCATGGAGAGAGAGAACCGACTAATTGTTTGACCTGCGCAAAGTGACCCAACAGCCACAATTGCGTACATTCAGCAAGCAGTGATGCCCTCCATGAGTCATCCTGTTAGTGCCAGCACTACTGGCAGATGGCTGCATGGCGCAGGATTACATGCACGCAGACCGTAACAAAGACTACCCTTAACACCACGTCAACATCGCCAAAGACTGCCATCAATGGTGTCGTGCCAAACTGTCAGAATTGGCAGCGGGTCATGTTCAGTGACGAGTCACACTTTTGTCTTGGGAAAGAAGACCAACAAATAAAATCTATTTATTGTTCCTGGTGAGCTTTATCCTTCTTCCAAACAGCATTCCTACTGACTTTTGGGTACAGCTATTTTTTTGTTTATGTGTTTATTTACAATCTATACTTTTTTAAAACTGAACTGTGAACTGTGAAAAGGGAACTGAAACTCTGCATGTGTACTGAGTTGACCACTCTCTAGTTGACTCCATACTTGCAAATATGTGGCTTACCTTATACACAAGAACTCAAATATCCAGACACAGGTTAACCTTAATTAAAGGACACAACAAACCGACTTCCAGTTAAAACAACAGAAGCGTAGACCCAGCTTGTGTCCTGGAATCCACCCCATAGTGACACATCTTGGCCGAGACGTGATTAATGCTTTAATGTAGCCACGTGAAAGACGCAGAACCTCGCCCGTGTGATTGTGTCTGAAACACGGTGACACATTCCACCGCAGATGTGTCTGTCTGCACTGGCCGGGGTTGAGCGGGTGCGTGCTGAGCCACATGGCTCTTCGGGAGGCGTTGGGTTACTCAAGCTCCCAGGCAAATAGCGAGCGCTCTATCTTTATACAGTTCCTTTCCTTTTCAGAAAACAAAGCGTTGTGTCGGAAGACGGCAACAAAGGCTTTACAGTATATGGGTCATTTCACTGTCAGCTAAGGCACCGAGGTCANGCTCCCAGGCAAATAGCGAGCGCTCTATCTTTATACAGTTCCTTTCCTTTTCAGAAAACAAAGCGTTGTGTCGGAAGACGGCAACAAAGGCTTTACAGTATATGGGTCATTTCACTGTCAGCTAAGGCACCGAGGTCAAAAAGGTCATCCCGTAAAGATACAGAGGCACTGATCCTCAGGTTCTCAATGAAGTAGATCTGCGTATTTTGGAAGCATGTGGCTGTATGTGTGTGCAGGTCCACTTTGGAAAGATTCTCATTCAGCCATTCAGACACTTTGAAATGGCTTTGACTCTGGTCTACAGCAGCTTCTCCCCTAGAACACAGCCTCATTGTAAAAGTTCAATAGCGAGAGTACAGGCTTTTTAGAGTTGCAAAAGCTCAGTGGAAAAAAAAGGCATTCGGGTGATTTCTAGGCTGAGTCAGCAGGCAGAACTTTGGCCTCGCGCTACAGAGGGAGAGAGGAGGGAGGTAGGGGCAGAGGAAGAGAGATGGAAAGAGAGATGGAGGGGGCAGAGAGAAAAAGAGAGAGAGAGAGAGAGAGAGAGAGAGAGAGAGAAAGAGAGAAAGAGAGAGAGAAAGAGAGAGAGAGAGCTGACATTCCTCCACTGTGAGTCAATGCCGCTAGGCACTTTTCTGGCGGACATTCACTACCTCTACAACTAAACAAAGCCCCGGCTCACTCCATGCACTGTTCTGACGACAGGAAGAAGGAAAAAAAAGTGTCCGGCTGCACCGTGTCCAGACTGTAAAGACGTAGGGTTAACGTCTGATTGTGCCTAGAGCAAGACTTTGAATGATGTCCAAGGCAGCCACACTGTTAAACATAAAGCGGCCAAACAAGGGTTATTTGCCATGATAGCACAGAAGCTTTCAATGGACGGTTCTTTAAGAGCTCAGGAACTTGCCTGTTACTTGATGTACACTACCAGACAAAAGTTTAGAGACGGCTACTCATAGACGATTCTCCTTATGTCTAGCTTAATGCTTTGCTTTAGAACAAAAGCTTAAAAAAAAAGAAATGGAACTTTACAAGAGCATAGAACGGTTTTCTAAACCTGCAGTGGAGGCTGATGTAACAAGCAGTTTTGAGCCAATTGTATTAGTCTGTCCTTCATGAATATCCACTAAACTGAAAGAGTAACTAGAGCTTTTAAACTGTGCTAAAAAAAAAAAAGAGATACACAACTAAATATATATTAGAAGTGGCGATATTGCAGAAATATAACACTATGATACATCAAGACTCTATGTGATATATCTTGGCATGTATTGTTTCAGACATCTCATCAGTGGGAAGTGTTAAGTGCAAGCCAGTCGAGTCTTTTAGATAACCAGCTTATTTAGATGGGTGTGTACAAACTTTTGACTGGTAGTGTATGCACACTTGCACATCTCATTTAAACAGCCATGCACTGAAAAAGGCTGTATCTATGTGACCTATGTAAACCTTTCAGAAAACTAAGTCAACAAAGCCCACTCACGGTTGAGATGAGGAACTAAAGGGATAGACATGCAGGGCAGCCATTAAACCCATCATAAAAGCAGGAGCACAGCGGCGAGGCTTCACTGTTTGGAGCAGTTAAGGGGGCCCATTACTTTCACCTAATAAAGAGAGGCACCCTGGAGCTTGCTGCACATTCCTCATAACTTAATCTCTTGCTTTGATTTCCAATAACACATGACTGCATTCCTGCCCTATGTAACGGTGCGTATCTGTCTGCTCTGCCTTACACCCCCCACCCACCCCGACAGCATTCCTCAGAGAGCATGGTGACATCCGTCAGAAGGAACTGATTCCCTCTGCGGCCCAGTTAATCATTGAACACTAATCCCTTCATCTGGGAACACCTACTGATGACTGGCCCATTAAACTACTCTACCTCAGTAACAGTGATGCAAGCTCAACAATCCACTAGGGCAGCCACTTCTCCAATCGTGCACTGATCTCAGCATCAAGGTTTGGAACACATTTAGTTCTGGACCTGAGTTGGCCTCCAGATTCATAGCAGCTGGCATCATTTCCCATGTATGTATGCTGCTGGTCCCACTTGTGGTGGGTTACAGGAGCGTACAGCAGCCTTGTAAAGCCTGTTAGCAGAATGCAGAGTGCTTAACATGTTAGTAAATGTATCCACCAGTATCATGTTCATTCAGAAGGTTCAGTGTACTGGGACCTGGAGGACCAGGTGGGTCTAAGACGCGTGTGCACAGAGTTTTGAACCGCGGTCACGAGTTTCCTATGGCTTTAAACATCAACACCACCATTTACACCAGTTTCAAGCTCTCTAAACAACTTCTCTTCGTGCGCACGAGTCATTTACCTTCACACAGTCCAGCTCCTCCGCAGACTCCCGTAGGCTTCCATAGACTCGGACTTCATTAAAAACCTAATCGCGCCGATTCCTGCTCGGTACCCTTCCAACAAAGTTACGGTACAGAGGCTCGCCGAGTTCGCCGGCAGCGGGGGCAGCTTTTCTGTCCTCGTTCTGCCAACATTTCATGCTCTGCGCGTCTAAAACCCGACGTGTTTTTCGCTCTAGAAAGCACTATGAGAGGAATGCATGGGAGATTAGCCCGGGCATCTAGTTCTCTAGTAGGAGGCCCAGCCCCTTTCTAAGAAGCCGGGGATGTTTAGGGGGCTGGGAGAGAAATCCCTCCTCTCTTTTCCTCCGCTCTCCTCCTCCTGAGAGCGAGGGAGAAAGAAAGAGCAGCGGCTCCGTTTGGCTCCTGGCGACGTCGCTCAAGCATTAAATAGCAGGAGCGACAAAAGGCTTTTGTGCGTTTGAAGCAGGGCGCTCGCGCTGCGTGCACTCCCACCCCCGAGCTGAACCTGCAGGACCCCTGCTCGCCCCCCGAGTGCCACCGGAGCCACAGGGCTGCATACACTGCTGCTTACGGGGAAAGTCTGCTTCATAAGCTGTATGCAAGTTAATAATAGGGAAGGTGATGGGGAGTTCTGAAAAAGAACTTTCAATTAATGTTGGTTCATTAAAGGAGCAATATGTACTTTTTTTTTAGTTCAAAACTTTCCAACATCAACTATGTAACCATTGTGACGGTACATGTCAAACATGTCTATGCATCATGTTGCAGAGATTTTACTTAAGTTAGCATGCTAACCAGCTAGCCCCCACCCGTTTCTGTACTGTAACACCACTTTGTACCTTAAGAGTGATAGGTGATAGTAAGTCACTGAAGCATCAAGTCTGCCCATCAGTCCAACATGAAAGGATGAAGAAGTAGCACTGCTACCCCAGAGGGCGTATTCTAATCTCATGTCAGTCATGTTGATGTTCTGCTTCTGCTTAGATCTTCTAAGGACTAAAGCTCTTGGCATGGGAACCATTATAACGACTGCTGCTAAACATGGTTTAGAGTGAAACTAGGTTTGGCAGCAAACAAAAGAAGTGATATAAAATAGGAGCAAAAGAACAGTTAGCATTGGCACTGCTTCCCACTGCTGGAGGTGCTCTTGGTGAGCAAAGGTGATGCTGAACTTGCAACATTTCTCCTAGACTGGAAAGAAATGAAAGTTGCGTCACTTTATAAACTGCTCCTTTAATGTTCACAGCACTGCAGAGATGCCCTTAGTGACAGTCCTGTGCACCAATCAGATACCAGAGACGCCAGTAATTATTACAAATGATTAATTTTTAGGAAGACGTTTTGACAAGTTCTGAGTTTTGACAAGTTACATTTTAAACCCATAGTGTTGAGATGTCTTCTCACGGTGGAAAGATAGACCAGAAACATTGATGGACTGTGTTTACTGTGTTGAGTGGAGCTTGATGAAAGCTCTATCTACTATGTATCCGATGGCGAAAGCGGTCTATCAGCTCTTCCTTTTTGTCTTTATCTTCTATTTTTTTGACTTTCCTTCCTTATGCACTTGGATTATCTTCTATCCTGGCAAAGAAGCAACTTGTAATTGGTGGTCTTTTGACTGTAAAGGAACTTACTAAAGGGTCTCTGACTTTTGCTCAGTGCTGTATATACTGTATATACATTAAGTAGTAACTGATATTAACTAAGACAGCAAAGATTCTCTAATACTGATATAATAGGGATTAAATCAACAGTAAAGTACGTTGTCTAAGGGGTTGTCTAGCACTGACATATTCATAATGACTAGCATTAAAAGGAACCCTGATCTGTTAAGACTTACATGCCTTAAAACAGTGTACATGTCCAAAACTACTAAGAATGTTTTGTTTATTATAAAAACATGACAAACAGACAAACCTACTCTACTAGCAGGCCGTCACTGTTGCCCTGTGATGTCATATGCTTGCCCTGGAGTTTTACAGGACATAACACAATAAAAAGTTTATTATTGTGAGTTATGAAAGGCTCTAGCCAAAGCTGTAAAGGCTGAATGACACATTTGAGTTGAAGACATTTATCTCATTCTCCCTAACTCGCTGGACACGAAAGAGAGGGAAAGAGAGAGCAGCCATTACATCCAGTAATGCAAATGGCACTGTACTAGTGAAAGGATTTAGTCTATTTTAAAAAAGAAATGCATAGAAATTCTACAAACATATTTTAATAGTACTATACGTGTACACCTGTATGTCTTGACAGTCAGGGCTTACTTTAATACACTCATCGTCAAAATAATAGTTGCACCCAGAAGTGTGGGATTGCAGTGCTATTGGGAAGGAAGATAAAGGTTACCAGGAACAATAAATGATGATAAGTTTAGACTGATATGGGCAATATTTATTGAGCTACACATACAGAAGCTCTGTCTCTCAGTATGTTGTCAGGCTAATGCAACATGCCAGATGGCTCGGCATGGGAGTTGTAGAGGTTCCTGGGATAATCCATCCAATGTAGCTTCAATATTCTCACACAGCTCCTACAGATTTTGTGGTACGGGTGGAGGTGGAGTAACACCAGGCCTTCTGGACGTGTGGCATGAGACAACCAACCGCTCATCTTGGTGCTGACCACGGTGCCCCCACACACGGATTCGTTGGTCGTCTCCACCAAGACAAAAGCAGGACTCATCACTTAAGATGACCTGCTGCCATTTTGAGTGACTCCATGACAGTCTGGAACGACACCATTGAAGTCTTTGGTGACATTGATGTGGTGTTAAGGGCAGTCGTTGCAACGGTCTGCGTGCATGTAGTCCTGCGTCGTGCAGCCATCTGTGAATGGTGACTCCTACAAGGCATCACTGCTCGCTGAACGTCTGCAATTGTGGCGGCTGGGTCAGCCGGATACAGTGATAAGGCCTGTCCTTGCTTTTTTTTTACTGGGTGCAGCTATTTGTGCAACTATTCTTTTGGTGATAAATGTATTATCAAACGTATTCACTCACAGGCTGACAATGTAATTAATACTAATGCTGTCAAGGTAAAATCCATTCTGCCTCCTGGTGACCATATGGGTAGAGTTTCTCAAGTACATTCTGTGGTGTGTTTAGGTCTCGAGGCTTCTTAATGGCTTGTTCATGATTTCTTTGATTGTCTCCATCCATCTTGTTGATGGTCGCTCTTCTGCTCTTTTCTTTAGAACTGTTCCAATTCTCACCATCTTTTCTAATGAATTGGTCCTTCTTGAAATAGCTCCAAAATTAGAGCATGTACAAACTGAACTTCAGTTTGGCTATCTGAGCTTTAAGTGAGAAGTGAGGCTTGGTATGCTAAATAAATACCATACATCATCATTAGCATCTTTGTTGAGCTGAACAATGTTAACGCTAGTTATTTTGAACATACACTACGAACAAGCGAGCATCTCTGCGGCCCTGGCTAATATTTTTCTAAGCCAGGAAGGATTGCACTAACTCACATGTTCGTATAAACTCGCATTGACATTGTTAATAACATAATACGACAAGAGTTTATTCACCGGCTGAGTCAGCTGGGGGCTCAACAGCTAACGTGCCTCGAGATTATACTTTATGAGCCAGTTTCCTAAACACGCATTAAACCTGGTTTGAATTTTACTGCTAATGCTGATGAGTCAGTGAAAATTCTTTTTTCTTTTTTTTCCTTCTCGTTCCGGGCTGGGCCTCTATGCCCATTAATCCAGCCTGATGTGGGCGAATCCTGCTGTTGCTCTCTGAAAGCCCATGACCTACCCAAGAAAGTAAACTATGATATTATCAGCACTCGGTGGCCATCTTTCTCCATTCTGCTGACGTCTACAGTCTCGGAGCACAACAGCACATGACTGCATAACTGAAAATTACAATACTGGCATTAAATCAATAAATAGTGCGCACTCAGAAAACGACTTCCCTTCTCCCGCTGTGTGAAAGTTACTGAGGCACAAACATGAAAGGTCTAGTCTTCCGGTCAGGCTACAGCTTTAAGCACAACTGTTAAGACTATCAATAGCAGGATAATGAAAAGCAAAACCACACAAAGGGATGAAAAGCATAGTGCTGGCAATGTCACAAATGCATCTTCAGACTGTACAGTGGAAATTAATTGTGGGTGTGGCATTCAATGTCCAAATCTCTTTGCCGAAACATACTTGAAAGGCATCTAACAAGCACTATGTGGACTTATGCATGCAGGTTGAGGCATCTACCTAAGTACCGTTCCCTACAGAAACAATAGTGACCAGGTTGACATACGAGTACACAGTGATCCCAAAGAGTATTTGGTCTGTTGGTCAGCTTTAATGAAGCTAAGCTGCTTCATAAAATAATTAAGTACAACATGATTAATGCAGGCTAAAGACTAGACAACCTGGACTAACATTCCCTCAGACTATTAATGAGTAATTACTGAATGAAGCCTGACTCAGACGTTCAGGTAAGCAACTCCCGTTAGCAAGTTTCTCCCACGAAATTCTGTCATTACCGATTTAGCCATGAGCATTTTTACTGCTGCTGCTTTTTGACCCACACTGCCGACATGTTCTTTAACTTCTGTCTACTAATGCGCATGACACTGTTTGCCTGCTGACCGTAAAGCTACCAGCCCACTTGATGTTTGCTCAGCGTTTTCTGGGCGGCCTGCTGGCGATTAAGAAGTGGTCTAGAAAGAATGACACTTCTCATTGGTCGTTTTCTACTTACAGTCTAATTTACTTATTCGCCTTAGTGCTGGAGCCTATCACAGCGCTCATTGAGCAAAAGGCAGGAAACACACCTGGGCTTCTTGGTAAATTAGCTTAGTAAATAATTTTTTGTGCCAGCAACAACATTTTCAACTAAATCCTTTTATATCAGACCTAGCCGGTGCTTTTTCTTTCTTTCTGCTGTTTGTAATACTTGTCTTAGTTTAGTTTCTAAAATTAGAGGCTGTACACATTTAAAATCTGCTCGTGTAGTTCAAAAACTACTTGCGCCTTGAACGTAGGACAGTAATCTGAGTAGTCAGGCAGTGGACCAGCAGTGGCAAAGAGTCAGTGTGCCAACTAGGGATGTCCCAATCCGATCTCAAAGATCGGTATCGGCTTTATTGAGCATGAACTTTACCCTACGATCACACTCGTAGGCAACAGAACGACAAGCAAACAGTCATCTCCTACGGGGAGTACGCGATTTGTAGGATTTAACACAACAGGTCTAAGTAACTTGCACTGCAGAGCTATTCTGTTGTAAAAGCCTATTTATTCATTTTAACTGTAATGTACTTGAACTGTGCACTATGCAACATCAAGTATTGAATCGAGACTCAATATCAGGAGATACACTCGTCGTCAAAAAACAGTTACACCCAGAAGGAATCAACCAACAGGAATGAAACTTGATGGGTAGGTTTGACATTGTGAGACATGCAAATGATTCAAGCTTCATGCTCGAGCGTGCATGTGATGTAAGCAAGGTTGGGCCTTATTGCTGTATCTGACTGACCCAACAGCCACGGACATTCAATGAGCAATGATGCCCTCCATGAGGTATCTTGTTAGTGCCAGCACCATTGGCAGAGGGCTGCACAAACCAGGATCCACACAGACCGTGCCAGGCTGTCATGGAGTGACTCAGAATGGCAGCGGGTCATCTTCACTGACGAGTTTTGTCTTGGTGGAGACGACCAACAAATCCATGTGTGGAGGCACTGTGGTCAGTGCCAATATGAACGGTTTGTTGTCAGACGTCACACGTCCAGAAATCACTCCACCTCCACCCCTACCACAAAATCTGCAGGAACTGTGTGAGAATATTCAAGCTGCATGGGATGGATCGCAGAACACTATTAGAAACTTCTACAGCTCCATGCTGAGACGTCTGGCATGTGGCATTAGCAAACATGCTGGCCCAACGCCATACTGAGAGACACTACTTCTGTATCTGTAACTCAGTAAATATCAGTCTAAATTTATCATCATTTATTGTTCCTGGTAACCTTTATCTTCCTTCCCAATAGCACTGCAATCAGACATTCTCTAGTGCCAAAGAAAAATCTGTCTGCTATCTGGCGGGTCAGAAGTCCCTTTGTGGTGTTGATCTTAAGTGTTGGTATCCCTATCGCTGATACTGATTCTGTGTTTAGGTGCCAGTATTGCAGCTGAAACAACTACAGTATCAGTAACTGTGCAACACTGACGGTAGACTATTTGTGGAGAAAGATTGGAGAAGAACTCCAACCAGGCTGCACTGTAAAACCCAAGAGGTGAAACGACAAAGTCCCAGCTGTTTTTGTTGACAGTGGTGTCAGTGAGTGTGTGTTCACCAATGAGATCATGAACGAGCCTACACAGACAATGTGCAGGCAGAAGTCTGCACTCAAATTATAAGGCTCTGAAACAGTCATTCATTGAAAGAACACTTTGCCAGGAAGATCTGATTCAAATAAATGCCATGTTCTGATGAACTTATTTTGACTAAGGCACAAATGTTCTAATACTCCTTTGTGTCCTTTGGGTGATGACCAAAAAACACAAGAGCTCAAAGATCTGAAACAAATCTTCTCAGGCTGGAATGAAACCTTGGTGGACAGATGTACAAACTACATAACTACATAGTCGAGTCACATTATTATGACCACTTCCTACTTTTGACAACGTCAGCACGTAGCTCATGAAGAAAGTCACGTTTTCGTGGCATTCTCTGGGCCCACTCATTCATGTGGAAGGCACTCTCAACCGATTTGGGTATGAATCCATCCTTGCAGATCACGTACACCCATACATGCTAATTGTCTTCCCGGGGGCAGATGGGATCTTCCAGGAAAATGCAACATGTCACATGGCTAGAAATATCTGACATTGGTTGGAAGAGCATGACCAAGACTTCCAAGTACTACCCTGGCCCCCTAATTCCCCAGACATGAACCCAACTAAGCATCTGTGATACCACCTCATGTCAGTTCTGTGGGCCCTCCCTGATGCACCCCCCAGCAGCTGTGGGATGCACTGCAGTCAGCATGGCTCCAGATACCTGTGACAACCTACCAGGACCTCACTGAGCCACTCTCCATGCTACACATGGTGGTTACTTTGGATATTAGCTGGTGGTCATAATAATGTGACTCGTAATAAAGTGTGACATAATAAAAGCACAATGAAAAAAATCACCTAGGAGTGAATCCGTGATTTCCAAAAGCTCCAGTCCAGAAACTCCATTTTCTGTGAAGAAAGAAAAGGACAGATTATAAAAGAGTCAACTTGGACAATGTACAGCAAAACAAGCGCCCTGTTAATCTTGTGCACGGTAATCGAGCGCCCCCTTGTGTTTCAAGATGGAAATGGGCTTCTAAAAAGTGCTGTTTTCCAGCAAAACAGTAGAACCTCAGCGTGTCCGGTCACATTTACTGAATCTGCTTCACACAAAAGTCACCACACATTACCTAAAAAGCTCTGCGCGTAATGAGGAAAGCCGATATTCTTCATCCACGCAGAAACCTCGTCTGGTCGCCAGTCCTCGACTGAGATCATGGCTTCATTTGCGCCCTCTCTCACTCCACATCCCTTTTTTCCTTAGAGAAAAAAAACAATATCCTCTGTTCAGTTTAGAGTGTTTAGAGTCAAATTTTAGTCAGAGCCAACAATAAAACTCACAGCCACTGTAAGTACTAGGGTCCAAGCTCTCACCCTCACCTCCGGTGTGAGAGTTACATGGTCCTGTTCTCCTGTTACTCCACACAGCAGCACGTTTTAGTGATGGGGAGTCGATTCCAAGAGTCGACTCCTACACGTCTGGGAGTTGATGTCGACTCTTGGACAATGACTCAAAGAGTCGAAATGCTGGGAGTCGACTCTTTGACTCGGTCGACTCCCGTGCTGTTTTCATCTTGCCAGCTTCTTATTCAGAGTTTCGTTCCACCTTAAATGGCACTGCAGCTACATTCCGGCGCTGGCACGCCTTTCAGGCACCTGCTGCGTCGCTTAAGGTGGACTGGAAAAGTCGGACACGAAGCTGGCTAAAACGAAGCTAGCTTCAGAATCAGTATGTGAAATAAGCTGAATTGTATTTCTAGTTACCCAAATAGTAATCTAGTTACTCAAAGTGGACAAAATATGTTTTAGAGGGTTTAATCTCTGCCCTAGCCTTCGAGGAGTCGATTCCATCGATTCCTTCAGCAGGACTCGGAGTCGATTCCAGAAAACCAGGATTCCTGCAACACTATCACAGTTCTGGTTTGTAAGGCTGAGTGGAGCCGAACACAGTACATGGTAATACTTACATTCAGTGTTCAGACTGCTGCTGTGGCTCAGCCCTGAAGGTGGCTTTCTATTCCGATTTACCTGTTTTTAAACCCACCAAAACCTTTACCGCAGAGTATATCCAGCCCTCCGTCTAACCCTCTCCCTCTTTCTCTCTCTCTGCCGGCGCGCGACCCTGTTCTGCCACGAGCTGAGAGCTGCTCCCTCGATGAAAGCAGAACTCGTTCAGAAAGTAGAAATGTATGACTGTACACTTTACACTATCATTCTAATCATCTTTATTTCTCACAGCTGTTCGGTTTACATCTTACCTTAGTCCTGTTTCTCCGAAAACCCGCCTTCTTTTCACTGTCCCAGCTGTTCAGGTCGAACTGGTGTTAGTCACAGCAGCTCACCTCAGCAGGTGAGAGGCGGAGCTTATCAGACAACGCCTGTTGTATTCTGGGAAGTGTAGTCCAGCAAAAAAGGACACAGTACAAAACACATTCGACGTTTCATAGCAATGTATGACTAGAGGCTATGAATTTGAGGACTTCTGTCAGTCTGAACTGATGATAATACATGTACAAAAAATCACTGGTTCTAATAAATAACAGGTCCCACACCACTACTCTTGATGGTTTATTGATTTTGTGAAGTTTGTCTGTTTGCCTTTAACCTAAAATACAGAAAGAAATTGGGACAATATGGAAAATGACTTTTTACATTTACTTTGATTTCATTTCATTGCAGACTGTATGAACCCAAGATAATTCATGTTTTGTCTGGTCAGCTTCATTTAATTTGTTAATTACACTCATCGTCTAAAGAATAGCTGCACCCAGAAGGAGGTGTGGGATTGCAATGCTATTGGGAAGGAAGATAAAGGTTACCAGGAACAATAAATGATGATACATTTCGACTGATATGGACAATATTTATTGAGCTACACATACAGAAGTAGTATCTCTCAGTATGGCGTCAGGCCGCCATGTTTGCTAAACCAACATGCCAGATGTTTCAGCATGGAGCTGTAGAGGTTCCTAATGGTGTCCTGTGATAATCCATCCCATGCATCTTGAATATTCCCACACAGTTCCTGCAGATTTTGCAGTAGGGGCGGAGGTGGAGTGACACCAGGTCTTCTGGACATGTGACATGTGACAACAAACTGTTCATCTTGGTGTTGACCACGGTACCTCCACACATGGACTGGTTGGTCGTCTCCACCAAGACAAAAGCGGGACTCGTCACTGAAGATGACCCGCTGCTATTCTAAATCTCTCCATGACAATCTGACACGACACCATTGCAGTCTTTGCCGACGTTGATGTGGTGCTAAGGGCAGTCGCCATAACGGTCTGCGTGCATGTAGTCCTGGTTTGTGCAGCCGTCTGCCAATGGTGCTGGCACTAACAGGATTACTGATGGAGGGCATCACTGCTCACTGAATGTCTGCAATCGTAGTTGTTGGGTCAGTCAGGTACATTGATAAGGCCCGTCCTTGCTCACGTCACATGCGCAGGCAAGCGTGAAACTTGAATGTTTTTGAACGTTAACCATGTCCAGAAACGTCAACTTCTCAGGGCTTGGAGGCATCTAGGATGG
>CM067487.1:10816388-10873553 GCA_034552555.1 Semaprochilodus insignis | reverse complement strand
AATAATAATAATAATAATAATAATAATAATAATAATAAGAAGAAGAAGAAGAAGAAGAAGAAGAATAAAAAATTGTAAATAAAAAATACAAAAATAAAAAATAGAAAAGCATAAATGACTCAGTGTTCCAAGAAATTATGAGAGGGATCACAAACTGAAAGAGATGACTAAAGAAACCAGACTTTGCTAAGCAGTCGGATAAAGCACAGTTGATCTGTTTAATTCCTTAATACTCTAAACCTGTGGTTCCCAGCCCTGGTCCTGAGAGACCCCTGCCCTGATCATTTTTCCTGCCAAATCATAACATGCCCACTTCAACTCAGGAAGGGCTTGTTAGTTAGTATATTAGTTGCATTAGGGGTGTTGGGAGCAGGACAAGCATTAAGGAACAGGAACAGGGTTGGGAATCACTGATCTTAACTATGCACTGATTTGGGAACTGTAGGATGATGTATCCACACAAATAGTGAAGCAAGAAATCTACTGGCTATCTCTCAGAGGAAGACATTTAAGAC
Source organism: Semaprochilodus insignis (assembly GCA_034552555.1). Lineage (NCBI taxonomy): Eukaryota > Metazoa > Chordata > Actinopteri > Characiformes > Prochilodontidae > Semaprochilodus > Semaprochilodus insignis. Next base: position 10,873,038 of record CM067487.1, on the reverse strand, counting down.
AGCAACAACAGGACAGCTACATTTACAGCAAATAATCAAACGCCTATTTGTTTAGGAAAACTGTCTGGTAATTCATCTTCCCGCAACGTACAACAAATGCCTAATATGTAGCCTTTTAAACTGTGTACACACGACAAGCAGTACAAGAAACTTTGTACACTGTATATGTGGACGTATATGTATATGTGGTCCCAGGTCTACTGAAATAGATGCCAATCCAGGAAGCAAAAGATACGCTTTTATGCACTTCTAAGATGGAGAGAAATTAGAGAGAAATATAACATTAATTTCTATAGGGCTATAAATACAGTAAAACACATTGCAGATATTTTAGCACCATGGTCCACCGATATGTACCATGAATACTGATACGATTCCAACATAGACATAAGCTTAGTAGTAAGAGTGCACTGAAACTTAATAAGCACTGCCCACTCGTACAGTATTCTGAGGCAGGAAGGCACCCAGTCAATTGAAATTAATGTTTGTATAAAACACCATCTGCTACGTATGCATGCTTGGTTGCCTTACATATACCATAATCCTGTGTGTCAGTGCCAGTGAGGTTAGCAGAAAACACCAGCATTGACATAGTATAGGAGGAACTGCTTTGTGTACAAAGTGCAGCATGCCAGCCCTTTTTTCCCCTGGGTAAAAGATGCTAACACAGCTTGGTAACGACATGACAACTCGCTACCTCTGAAGCACAACTCAAATGGGATTCGATTGCAGGCACCTTGATCACATCACAGTCTTCTTATGAGACAGCACACAAGCAAAGCATTAAAACAGCTGCCTTCATATTCAGGACTCATCCTAAACGAACCTCTCGTCCTAAAATCTTCCAAAACAGGAAATTAAGAAATGTTTACCCTCCAGAAGCTCCAGACTGGCTCCGCCTCCTGTGCTCACGTGGCTGACCTTGTCCTCGGTGTCCCACTTGGCACAGCAGGTAGCTGTGTCTCCACCACCTGAGAACATCATGCATGGAGAGATTACAGTCACACGCAGAACAAAGCTAAATAAGAGTGTTCTATTAGTATAGGACTAACACGAAACTACTACTTGAGGAGAAAAGAATGGTACAGTCAGAAAAAGGAAAGCCTGCTAACTGAAGGGTCCTCCTGTCCGTTCGTTGTACAGTGTGTTCGGTTAAGCAATTCCTTTATACAGAGCAGTAGGTAATGTGAATCTGCTGCCACCCAGTGGTTACAAGGACACTTACACAACGCATCAATGAAGATGGGAGATAAAAGTAGCATTACATTAATAAACTGTATCTTTTCATTACTCAGAATGCTTATCTGGACTATGTTTAAGCATGTATTCAAATGGTCCCTTTAACCTTAATAAGAAGCACCTTAACAGCTTAATTTAACATGCAAGTCAAACACAAGTCCAGCAGTACTTACCGATGATGGTGATGCAGCCGTTTTTGGTCACTTCCACAACTTTGTCCATCAGATTTTTGGTTCCTTTGGCAAAGTTGTCCCACTCAAACACACCAACAGGTCCATTCCACACAATCTGCTTGGCTCTGCTTACAGCCTCTGCATAGAGCTTTGAGCTCTCAGGCCCACAGTCCAGACCCTGGGCACAGGAGAAAGAGAACCAATTTGTCCACTTACACATTCAGCACCTGCACACTGGTGGTGTCAAGAGACAACAAGTTTCTAGTTCCTTTTTAAGACCAGCAAAACATGCCCAAATATCATCCACAATAACCAGCCATGTTCTGAAGATGTGGAAGATACAGATTAGATTTAAAAAAAAAAAAAAAAAAAAAAAACATTAAGGGCATCATTATGAGTCCATCCTACCATCCAGTTTGCTGGAATGCCAGCTTCCACTGTAGCTGTGCCTGTCGCAGCTTTCTCATCAAATTTGTCTGCAATGACAAAGTCGATGGGGAGAGCGATCTTGACGCCATTCTTCTCAGCCTTGGCCATCAGGTCCTTCACGATTTTGGATCCCTCCTCATCAAACAGAGAAGTGCCGATCTGTCCCAGTTTTAAAAAAAAATAAAAAAATTGTAAGCAGAGTACACAGTTAAGTTATTAATTATTACAACACACAATTAATTCAGAACTTCATAAACATTTCACAGCCAAACATGAAAGCAGAGCTAAATGTAACATATTAAGAAAAACATGCCTGTTCCAAAATCATTTTATTATTTCTCTTTCTCTAATATGTTAAACTCAGCTAACAGTAACCGCCCACTAACATTTGCAGAAAAATGCCATATTTTAGTTTGTTCTTTGTAGCAGATGTGTTATTATAGAACTTGCTTATATTACGCTCACTTGTTTTTGGTATATTAATCTTCATGCGTCTCATCCTGACAGCGAGCCACTCACCTCCATATTCTTGAGGACCTTAAGGAAGGTGAAAGCCATGCCGCCCCCAATGATCATCTCATTTACTTTGTCCAGCATGTTGTTGATCAGCTGAATCTTGTCTTTGACCTTTGCCCTGCAATGAGCAAAAGAACCACTTAGGACCACTTGGGCAAAATTCCACACACATATTACTGCTGTAATTGCAGTGTTTTGGGGGAGTAGGATGGATGTGAGGATCAAAATAAACAGCTGTAGGAGTTCTGAAGCACCTTAGTAAGCTGGGCACACTATGTAAACAACAAAGGTTTATCCATAGGCCATTCTTATCTGTGAACTCTGTCACAAGCAGGAAAGCACACATGCAATACACTGCAGTCATCTTCACCAATGAGCATGCAGGGGCGTTTGCCTCAAATTAGTTTCTAGCCGGAGAGTAAGCTAGACGTGGCTAGATGCTATACCCCTCATGAAGCTTCCACTCAATTTCCAGATGCTATACCCCTCATGAAGCTTCCACTCAATTTCCAGACCTTTGATATTGATAAAGATTATGATTTATTAATACCCAGGGAATCCACTGAGTTACTAATAAGCTAAATGTATACAAAACTATTATCTATTGGGTACTTTCCGTTTCAATGAATCTTCTTCAAATATCTTTTAGATTTCCTTTGAAGTTTTAAAGAACAATAACCATATTTAAAATATGTTCCACAGTTTGTGTCAACACCAAAATTAAGGTTTTGGGCCTTAGACGGGGCCTTATTTTAGCCACGCCCCTGCATTTTAGAGCAGGAATTGAGAGTGCCTGGTGAGCAGTTAGATCATATAATGTTTCAGCGTGCAACCTCAAGAACTGGCATTACCGACACATATTTTCTGCAATCAAGTCAAAGGTTGTGTGTTTACATACAATTATTATGATTTTGTGTGTGTACAACTGTTCAAGGGTGGGTTAGTTAGTCATGTGGGGGCTAGTGTTTGAGTTATGCTCTAAATTAGTCACTACTGACACATTTTGTAAAGTTTAAGAGGCATTATTATTGTACTAGCAGTGGCAAAATATTCAGTTGATTTAAATAAAATGAGTGATATACGGGGTTATTCAAAGAATAGGATTTTAGTAGTCAGTTGAAAGTCAGAAATGTGTTTTCTTGGACTTTGAACCAATTTGGTGTATCCATATAGAAACATCCATAGATGGTCAGATCACTGCCTTTATATAAACATTCAAGCCATAACCTCATTTGAGCTACCTACTTTTGCAATGAGATTTGCAAGATTAACACTCAACGGGTTCACTGAAAAATTAATCAACTACTCAAAGAGGCCCATTTATCACTACTTGAGAGTCCAAGGTTGCCAGACTCCAGTTAAAACCCAGAATATTGGGTTAAGGAGTAATTGCACAATAGTTGTCTATTGTTGCATTGTTCTAGACTTTGACCTTCATCCAAAGGGGCCACATGTTCAGCAGCATTGTACTGCAGAGGTAGAGCCCTGTAGTGTGCTGGACACTCGCTGTACATTAAGGCAGTGTGTCTGATGCAGTAAATAGGACAGTGTCACATGTATAGTTATATTACATAAGATGATAAGCCTGTCTATTCCAGGCCCATTGATGCTTTCAGAATGGATCTTTAAGTGTAAGAGGGGAGAAAAGATGCAAAGAAGAGCTAGCCCCTCACAGACGAGTCTAGTATGTACACACTTTTAAAGACGGTCGTTCACTAACCACTCCATACGGTAAATTTACAGGACAAGGTAGAAAAAAAGTTCTTAATTTTGAACAGAAGTTAATGGAACAAGATTTCCTCCACACCCTTACAAATGTTGGGTCATTTCTATTGCTCTATCATAACCCTTTAAGAGACACTGTAGGAGAGCTGGCCTTTTTAAATTCTGTGAAATGAAGATATGACGTTTTGATGACATCGACAGTGCGTCACAGGAGCCAAAAGCGCCCCAACGCATAAACCTGTGGATGACTAGTTTTGCCTAATTAACACTCCTATCTCTCCTAACACTTACCCTCCAAGGATGGCCAGGAACGGTCTCTGTGGTTTCTCCAATGCCATGGCAAAATAGTCCAGCTCCTTCTTCATCAGGAAGCCTGCAGCCTTCTGAGGCAGATCCACTCCCACCATGGAGCTGAAGGAAAGTGGGCAATTAGCTTATCAGAGCAACCTCATTTCAAAAGACCCTTCTAGTTAAAGGAATTGCTCACCCTAACAAGCCAAGATGGCTAATTACAAACAGACGCTATTAATTACCAATTACATCACTGGCATATCAGTAATTGCTGATTGGCTAACAATGAGCTACATGAGCCTTTCGACCTAAACTATTACATCAAATTTCAATATAGGTCTAAGAATGCTTTAGCTGTTTAATTACAACCACCATCCTACTCATATCTGTCAGCAAAGGCTCTTGGGTAATGTAGGATGCTATTCAGGATAGGAGAGTGACTATGTTGAAGCCATTTACCGCAACGTAATGAAGGCATACCTGTGGGCTCTGTGTGCTGTTCCAAAGGCATCGTTCACATAGATGTCACCCAGTTTGGACAGGGAGGCCCTGAAAGCGTTAATCTCTTCCTGTGTAGCTTTGGTCTGAAGAGAAGAACCAGAAAACCGTATGAGTCCAAATGTGTTTGGCAGACAAGACTGGAAACTTTGACCTTTGATGCTAAACACACCCTGAATAACAATCCCAGTGATGTTTAAGCTCAGAGATCTGTTTGTGGCCCTAGACATCAATTCATCACAGTTGTAAACTACATAACAGTTTAGTAGCGGTGAGAGAATAATTAATTCATAGTTACTGAAAAATAAAGGTGCAGGATTCTTGCTCCAGGGTTTGGGGACCTCTCTGGTAGAAATGTGTAATGCCATGCAACAGTGCTTTGGACTCTTCCCTGAGCTGATGACGGTGGTGAGTGCGAACATAGTGAAAGAGTATTCAAAAAGAACTCTGTCAAAACTTTGACAGATGCATCCTCCAAAGATGCAAGACAAGAATGCTGATCTACTGTAATCATAACTTCACCATTATGTTGATTTTGCACAAGACGACAAGCATTATTTCACTCTCTACAGGACACAGCAACATATGCACAGCATATTTTAGCATAACTGAATAATAACCAGGTAGTTTATTGAGCCATTTAAAAAGGGTTACATTTTTGAAGGTCAATTGATGGAACTGTTGATGGATTGTTGAACTTGAATGCCTGCCATGCACGTGACCTCCATTCTGGGAATAGCTCAAGCCTAGCCTATGGATTATTTGAGGCCTGAAGCATATCTCCACTGTACATCTCTTAAAGAGCATGGTTATTCAGTCATACAAATGAGGGTTTCTAAATGGTTCTTTAACTGGTTCTTCTAAACTAAAAAAGGTTCTTCTCAAATATACATCAACAAAAAGTGATTCTTTTTGACTTCCCCAATAAATAATATCTTTAGACAAAAGATTATCTGGGAAATCTCTCTCCCAGGAGTACTTGAGCCATTTTCACAGATCAAACCAATCCAAACAGCCCCAGGGTCTGAAATCAGTAGCAGATCAGGTTTCTGCTACCCTTAAGCACTCAAAGGTTCGCGACTCTTGAACTCAGTTGAGAGAAAGGTCATGAACACGCATGTGAAATGTCTGAGTCTGCCCTACAGAGTGTCCAAAGCCCACCAAGGCCATCATCTACTACTGTACCATCAAGAGAACTTCAGAAAGGTCAGCAGGGCGTTTGTGCTTCCTCCCCCCACCCTCCTCATCTCTCCTTCCCTACACTGCATTCCTGCCAGGGCTCCACAGACCAGAAAAGCAACACACTCGTGCAAGGCCACCTCAGTGCCCTTCCTGTAAATGTCAAAAGGCCAACCATACACTGGAACAGTAGACCAGGCAGTAGCCTCTGCCCTTTGAGAGTGGCAGGTTATGTAGATGCTGAGCCTCATGGTTGTCCACTGCTGCCGTGTTCCTGTCCTGCTGAGCTGTGCATAATAATGAACTTGACTGGACAATTATGTTGACTGGACAAAAACAGCCAAGTAGCAGTAGTCGTAGTGGTGTAAGGGTGTTGTCAAAATTACAGGTGCATGACTGATCTGCATGCTTTATAAAAACCTAACCACCCAACACCCAACACGCCTTACAAGTGAGTACTAGTACTAGAAGTCTACCAAGGAAAAAATTTGATGTTTCATCTGGAAATCTCAAATTTCACCACAATTCAAATTATTTTTACAAATACAAAGTATATGCATATTACCGGAGGGACTAATTACCCAGTAATAGAATACAGACAGTATAAACCGGGGTTGTCTAAATATTTTGTTATTTAGGGCTTTGGTGCAATTTATGTGGTGGACTGAAATATGCAAAAGACAAATATACAAATACAGAAAGCAGTTTAAAAGTTTATAAAGGTTTAAAATTTTGTTTTAGCCCCCAAAACCACAATAGGAGGGCAGTGCCATACATTAAATAAATAATAAATTCATTCACCGCTCTTAAAATTGCAAGCTCACCCAGGAAATGAATAACTATGGATGTTATTCAATTAAAGGAATAACAACAATGCTAGTTTGTTTCATAAACGATTAGAATCCTCCAATTTCAACAACAGTTTCAGATATTTCAGTAGTCTGCTTGTAAGGAGACGGTGACTAAGCATTTGCCCAGTCTACCGCCTGCAGCTGTGAGCTTGACACTTGCCTTGTTTCCTGCGGCGTCTTTGCCCTTGCCCTCCTCTGCGACATGGAAGCGCAGGTTCTCCAGAAGAATAACGGAACCTGCAGGAGGGTTAGCACAGGCGCTCTCCACGTCTGGACCGACACAGTCCTTCAGGAACGTAACATCTCTGGAACCGTAAAAGCAATATCATCATACAAGGCAGGCACACACGGACGATGCAACACTAATTTAACTGTTTGATTTGTTATTTCAGTCACTGTCATAATTGAAACTTTATTATTCTTATTTTTATTATTTATTATAATAAAGCACAGACAAGACAATGTATTAATTAATATAATACAAATTGCAGCACAACACTGGACTAAGCTTTTCGGTTTTAAATGATTAAACTTGAATTTAAACTTGACTGTAATGTGTGAGAAGGTTGTCTCAGACCGCATGGCTCACTCACTTCCCCAGCAGGCTCTTGAGTTCTGCAGCCACAGGCTCCAGGGAGTACTTCTCGGGCATGGGGACACCATCGGGCCTGCCCAAGTGGCTCATCAGCACCACGGCTTTAGCCCCGTTGTCTAAACAGTGCTGGATGGATGGGACTGCGGCCTTGATTCTGTGTGGAAAGTCATGTTTGGAATGAAGTGAACTGAGCAACATCCTGATTAATCTCAGTTTACAAACATTTATTCTATACCTACATAACAAGAAATACAGATGAACCCAAAGAAAACAAACACTGCATATATAATCTTTACCTCTGGTTGTTTGTGATGGTCTTGTCCTTCATGGGCACGTTGAAATCGACCCTGTGTGAGAAAGAAATCAATATTTACTTTAAGCGGAAGACGTACTGCATATTAGTTGTACTAACATTGCTGACATTTGTGGAGGTCTAATGATACACTTAGTCTATTCAATTGCGGGCTATGATAATTTAAACCATCTGTGTGACGTAGGAGACTGAACGTGCTGGTGTAGGTTAAGACAGCCAAACAAAGCAAATGCATTACACAGCATATGTAATAGAATGCAGGTGATTCTACCCATCTTCACGATAGACATGGTCACGTTTTTACACCCGGTCTGGTGCGTCATAAGGCACTGTTACACCCCTAATGGCTTGCCGTACGACTGAATGAAAAGTTATTCCCCACACATTCCAGTGTAATGGTGGTAAATTCAATTATACAAATATGTCCATTACTGCAGTCCTTGCTCTTTCTTATTCTACCATCATCACTTTCTTTCTCACACTCCACAGCATAATAAACTACATTCTCAGCTTCTCCTCCTTTCTGTTTCTGGTTCTATAAAGACAATGGCAATGAAGCAAACTTTATAATATAACACGTGCTGGCAACAGAAAAAAAAATGAATAGAAAAGAAAATAACTTTTTCAGTTTCTCAAAAAGCTGCTATTAGAAATGAGCAATGTGAGCATGATATTTCACTGCATCTAATAAAAAATATATTGTAATATTGTGAATTAAAGATTTTGAGGGTTGCCCTGATGGCACGTACACCGAAACCCTGGGTGCATCCCAAATGTGCACTTATTACCAACACAAGCTTCTTCATCACCTCCTGTTAATAAGAAATGATGTATAATCTAATATTCTGTGCACTCGCCTGTACAACGCATACTATTAAGATTAGTACGCAGCATATGCTGTGCAGTTTTGAGATGCAGCCCGTCATTCATATCTGGAATCCTGATCTGGAAACCTTTGGTAGTCTTCCTGGCACATGGAGTATAAAAGGATGGCAATGCAAATGTCACCCTTAGCTGTGAATGTGCTCAGCCCAGTATCACACTAAGCTGTATAAACATCAAATACAGCATGGGATCACAATGTGACCCCATGCACCTTGTGATGCCAGCACTCACCTGAATATCTGATGAACTGAAGTATAGCTTATAACACTGAATAGGTAACCTTCTGGCGTAGCTCCTAGAAACAAGGACTTACTGGTGTAACATGATACCAGTAAGTCAATACCCACCATTCAGGTTTGTTCCTACAGCAACCCTTACCTGCTATATTTATATTTTTGTGCTCTCGTGATAACTAAGCAATGTTTTAAGCCTCAAATACTGATTTCTGATCCATCATACAGCATTCGGCCACTGTTTGGACAGAGGCAAATAGCAAAAGTCTCTAAGCCCCACCCACAAGCTCATTCACAAGTAGTTATTAATTAATAAGCCTCTCATAACAGATCAGATATTACCAGCACACACATTTGAGCACCACAGAAGGTGGTAGTGATGACTCGCGGTACTGGCAGCAGGGTAAACGTGCTACTGAACTGAGTCAGTGCTGCTTCAACACAGAACAGAAACCACCGCTTTAGAGAGACTGGAATTTTATGAGATGGATGTGATTCAGTTTTTGAGACACGGTTTCCACACTGCATCAATGAGCAGCGAACAGGAGTCTAGCAAAAAGAGGCTCGCTGCTCATCAGCATGCGGAAAGTTTCTCTACCCCTTATTATGTGTCACCGGGAGGGAGCTCCCGCAAAACACACAGGAGCACGCACACCGTGGCACATTCGCTTACACATCCCACCACTAGAGCAGATTACACAACACCTAAGCCCCCCTTTCACCAGTCTGGTGCAACCAGGCAGAAGAACGGATGATCAGTCCAGTCTGCAAATCTATTGAGATCCGTTCACATACAGCACAGGAAAAGCAACAGAGGACATTCGGAGGGGGGTGGGGGTGTGGTGGTATGATAAAAGGCCACTGCAGCCTCTTAGAAGAAGAATCTCTAGGAGAAAAAAAAAAGAAATGAAGCTACAAAGATCCCAGCAATGACTCATTACATGACTAGCTTAGATGAAGCTTAGATAAAAGCAGCATTAGAGCAAAAAGGAGAGCACCCCCCCCCTTGAGGGACCATAAGGTACAGTCCAAGGACATGATGATGTCAAACTGTCACGCTGCAGTTATAAGACCAGTGAAGACCACGTTTAGTGTTTGTTTGCATCATATGCATTTCAGAAGCATTCACTTCACAAAGTGAACACATTCCACTAAAACTCTATGAAAAACTAATCAGATGTGCTTTTGTGGAAAAATGATGGACTAGTCCTTTAAAAGGTGGTCCCAGCTTCCTACGCAGCGCTCTCGCAGCTTGTGGCAGCACTGGTGGGCTATATTTCACGACCCCACCTCCTCATCAACTCAATATTGTGCACTATTATACCCTTGACATGTTTATTTTTACGCATGAGGTTGAGTACAGGTCCTAACAGGTCTCATATGGTACGAGGATGAGCTTCCTATGCGCCAGCTTCCCGGTGGAATTTTTCCCGTTCCACCTTAAATGGTGCAGCAGCTGAAATTCAAGCAACAAGCCGGCTAATAGGGAGCCAGCTTGGTTTATATGCCAGGCGCTAAGCTAACACTATTGTTTATATCTTCGAAATGCGTTTAAAATCAAAGTCTAATGTGCTGATATTTACCCAGTCAGAGCTGGATGAAGGATTAATAGATGTTATGCTCTACGTCTCCTCACCACCGCTAGCGGGAGCAAGCGAGTTCAACGGGGCCTCAAAACTGAATGAGTGGAGGCAAATCAGCCACCGACTATATTTATGAGTAGAATTAGCAAAAGGGGAAAGTTACAGCACGTTAAGAAATCCTAGCTAAGCTGTTCAGTTCCAGCTACATGTGGCGGAAATTGCTACAACGTGATACGTGACATGTTCACTTCCTGTGCGAGACATCAACCGAGCCGCTGCCATTCATTCTGATGGAGAGAGTTTACTGCTGTAGTACTTGTTTACTGAGGAGACCGGTTAGCTAGCATAGCACATAAATGCATACAGCCAGACTTAAACTTACTGAGCTAACTAGCATTATTTGGACGCTAACCGCGAAAAACGTTTAACTACCGCTAAAATGATACTAATAAAAGATGCCGTCGAGGCTCACCTCATGATTACACGCTTTCCCTTCACGTCCACCTTGTCCAGGGTGAGTTTATTCGACAGAGACATCTTGGATGTTGACGGTTAAGTTACACTCTCTCTGTTAGCTGCAGACTCTAGAGCTGGGTAGTTCCCGAATGAGAATGACCTTAGCTTCATGCACACGCGCACCAGGTAGGCGGGTCTGCCTGCCGTTCATTGGTTCATGTCAGTTAGAGTTGAGGGCGGGGCAAGCGGGCTGTGTCATCCACTATTGGACGAATCTGCTGCCCATCAAAGCTGTCACCCTGCGCCTTCTAAAGCCTGTTCCAGTTATCAAATGATTTCGTTACCTTATTGCATGTATTAGTACGTGCTTAATAATAATTTTTCTATAAAATAAAGTATATAATTTAAGTTAGTTTGGGCGAGAAAACAGACATGGTTTCTAATCGCTGTTTAAATAACGTGAGACTGAGACACAGAAAACCTTCTAACTCACAAAAAGCCATTTCTTCTGTGCTATAATTTGTGTTTAGTTTTTAAGCAGAAAATACATTTTTTTAAAATAAACTTGCTGTCAACGCATGCACTTCCAGGCTGCACGTACTCAATGGCTCTGACAGGGATAAGCAACCAATATAGTGCCATCTCGTGGGCGTCTGCCTGCTTAACAGGAAGCAGATGAATTATCCTGAACTAGGCTGTTGATAAAACAGTAATCCCCAGCAATGTTATTTCATAACAAAAAACAGCTTAAGTATTCTTTCACGTGCATTGTAGTTTCAGAAATGTGTTGTATATGCCCAAAGATATCAAGGCACATAAAAAAAAAACAAATCTATGAAAATGTGCATTTAATGCTAACTCACTATGCAACACTATGTAGTAGGAGTGCAGCCTATTTCTGTTGCACAAAGAAATTTGAGGTTTACCATATGCAGTAACATAACAGTTCTTCTCTTTTTGAGCCTCAAACATTCCCAGCCACCATAATAAAGCTGCAACAAAACAGTGGATGTATTATTTAATTTATTACATTTTTACAGACATGCCAGGCCAACGATAGGGCTTAGGTACAGAGCGTATCCATTAGAAACATGGAAAAGTTCAGAATGTTTTGGGATGTTCCTTTTCACCGTTCCCACATAGAGGGGAAACCTGAAGGAAGTGTGTCCATTACTCCTTCCATTCCTTGGGCTGCACCTTGCCCACAGGAGACAGATTCCATGTGATGCCAGTCGATGTGATCACCTAGGAACATGGCAAACATGACACAAATGCAACATCAAAAGACATGAACCTATGAAACTGTCAGATGTAGTTAGTGTGACCAAGTCGCCTGTAGTGAGACACAGATTTTGCACTTACATAGCCCCAGACTGCGGTACAAAATGTGGCTCCAGCAATCAGAAGTGGTGTGCCATACTTCGCATGGAAATCTGCGGATACATCTGATGAGCCATGTCGCACGGCAATCTGACGGGAACCTTGACCTAAGAGGAAGAAAACCCAGAGCTGTGATCACAATGTATGCATGACACATCCATGTCATTCAGGGTGAAATGAGATGATTTACAGTCTAAGAGCATCTATCTGAATATTTACAGTGTAGTGTTATTACTGCCCTCATACTACCTCATTCGCTACTGTCAGTCACATGTACTGTTTGGTGCCTTTTCCTCACCGATTTGTTGCTGTACTTGTGTGGTACGTGCAATACCTGCCTTCCTTACTGCCCTATGTGTGCTTATATAGGAGCATGCTGCTGTAGTATAAGGATAAGTATGGCAATACTCTTTATACAGATCTTCATAGTGCCCTTCTTCCTAAACTGACAAATGAGCTAGCTGCTACTACTGGCTAAAACCCTAGAAGCGCTGGTTGATTAAGAAAACGTCCACATAAATATCATATTAAGACTTAGACCCTGAGCATGCTAGACTTAATTCTTAGCGCGTTAACATAGCTACGTTACAAGAATGAATTACAAGTGAATACAGCTTGTCAGTTCAGTTGACTTTTACTGTCAGCTAAGGTTACCGGGAGGTAATATGACAAAACTAAAATAATGGCAAACTACTGAAATGCCAAGAAAGCCTAGTGGTAATGAATAAAGGTAAATTTAGTGATTTTATTAGCTACTAATGTCAGCTAGCACCTGGTTTTATCTAACGTTAGTCAATTCAGCAATAGCTAACGCTAGCAAGCAGTCACAACACTCACTTACAGCCATGCTAACTAGACTGGAACTATTCGTGTATGTTCTTAGCCTAAAGACCACATTTCGTTTAAGGTAATGTGACTAAAAGAAAAAGCAGTTTTAATCTTACCACTCAGGTTCAGAGCAGCTTTAGCGAAACGGTACATTTTGATGCAATCTGTCTCGTTGACTCGCTGAATACCCTTGAACGGTCTAAAACAAAATGGCAGATCACACACACAGGATATCCGCACGGGTCTTAAGGCGCGTGCGCAATCGTCGCCTTGCTGTGGACGCGCTAAAAGCGGAGAACTGAGTTTTACAGATCTATAAATGACGGCACTCTGAATTTATAAGCAGGTATGCCATGTAGATCGGAAGATATTCACGCAGCCTTTAAAATAAAATAATAAAAATAAAAATTGTTACATTACCCTTTCGAATGGTGTAGGCCATATAGCGAGATAAACAAAAATGTTTTTAAAATGTCCGTACAAAAAAAACACCACATTTAGTGCTTAACTGTATAAGCTAATGTTAGCTATTAGCAACGGCTAGCTGTTAGGTTGCCGGCCACCATTGACGCGTCAGTTGGTTATCACTGTTAAAGTTTAATCATTCAAACAAATTTACAACACCTGAATTAAGGGAATCATTATTTTCGGAGCTGAGAGACATTGAAGGACGGGTTTGTGAATATACTATGCAGCCGTGTCAGGATGGCCGAGTGGTCTAAGGCGCCAGACTCAAGGTTCAATCCTTCCGTACAAAGCGGGCTTTCTGGTCTCCGAATGGAGGCGTGGGTTCGAATCCCACTTCTGACACATACTTTTACCGGTTGAGTATTCCTTATTTTTCCAATAACGTCTTTAATCGTACGGTTATCTATATATCAAACATGTTGGTAATATGGGTAATAAATTATTAAATATTATCCTGATCCAAATAAAAGGGGTATTTTTTGAGTGAGATTTGACATATAGCAAACGACACACTTAGAGCTAATTTTTTTTCATTATATATAAACTAACTGGCATTAACATAATGAATACACATGTAGTTACTGAATTTTCACTTGACAGGTACTAGTTTAAGTGAACATGAACTGCTGTAGACTGAATAGGTTGATATAGGCTCATCGTCAAAAGAATAGTTGCATCCAGAAGGAAACGTGGGATTGCAACGCCTTTGGGAAGGAAGATAAAGGTTACCAGGAACAATAAATGATGATAAATTTAGACTGAAATGGGCAATATTTGTTGAGCTACACATACAGAAGTAGTGTCTCTCAGTATGGTGTCGGGCCACCTTGTTTGCTAAGGCAACATGCCAGACGTCTCAGCATGGAGTTGTAGAGGTTCCTAATGCTGTCCTGTGATAATCCATGCATCCCATGCAGCTTGCATATTCTCACACAGTTCCTGCAGATTTTGTGGTAGGGGTGGAGGCGGAGTGCCACCAGACCTTCTGGATGTGTGACGTGTGACCACAAAGCGCTCATCTTGGCACTGACCACGGTGCCTCCACACACGGATACAACACATTTTTAAAAAAAAGTCTTAACCAGTTTAACCAGTTTAAAAAAGTCAGTAACCAGGCTGCATTAAAATGTAAATTTGAATGCATTTGAGCTATACAGAATGTAACACACATTGTTGTTTTAACTATAACACTACCAGTCAAAAGTTTAGACACAGTTACTCACAGAAGGTTCTCCTTATGTTTAGCTTAATGTTTTACTTTAGAATAAAAGTGAAGACATCAAACTATAAAATAACACTCATGGAATTATACAGTCCACCTTAAAAACCTCTAAAATGGAACTTTACAGGAGGATAAAACAGCTTTCTTAACCTACAGTGGAGGCTGATATAACAAGATTTTCTGAGCAGTTTTGGAGCAATTCTATTGGTCTGTCCATCATGAATATTCACTAAACTGAAAGGGGAACTGAAACTTTCAAACTGTGCAAAAAAGAGATAAAAATTGTGCAACTAAGAATATAAGAGAGATGCCGATATGACAGAAATATATTACTGTGGTACATCAAGAGTATATGTGGTATATTAGGATATGTATTGTTTCAGACTCTCATCAGTTGGAGCTGTTAAGTGTAAGCCTGTAGAGTCTGTTTAGTTGGGCCTGTCTAAACTTTTGAGGGGTACTTTACATGTTCAGGGAACTTAAAAATTGAAACCAATGAGTTTACTTCCATAGGTAAGTAATAAAAGTAAAAAATGTAAAAGTTTTATTAATAATGATTATCGTTTTACAGTCGAGTAGACTTGCATGTTTTGACAGGATCTCACACATTTTCTCTCTCTCTGAGGAGTGGACCACTGGATCGTGGCCTTGAATACAATCATGAATGATGAGAATTATAAGGTTCAGGTCTGGTTTAAAAATATTAGAGGCAACAGACATAAAAGTTCAGGCCAGGCAACGAACCTGGAAAGAACAGTACGTTCTAAACCTAACAACATTTACATACATCACCTCTTTCTTCTCCTTCAGTGTTCATGTCTAGAGACTGTTCAGCACAAAAAGCTTTAAATGCTGACAGCAAAGGCAATTCAACAGCAGTATGGTTCAGATCCTATCACAGATCAATGATAACTCCAGAAAACCAATGCTTTCTCCAGATCTATTACTAAATAGAATAATAAAACCATAGTTGATAGTTTAATAGTTAATAATATTTGCTGAGCTGGTACCTACCTACTTGGGTTCATTCTGTACAATCCTTTTAGTTTTGTTTTACTGTGCTGTATTGTGAAACTGCTACTGGCTGCTAAATATCCTTCGGCATCAATAAAGTACCTATCTATCTATCTATCTATCTATCTATCTATCTATCGTTGCCCTGCACTGTACATTTTAGCATTTTCTCTATCGACACTCAGCGTCCCATTTTATCAGCTCCACTGACCATATAGGAGCACTTTGTGCACATCCATCACAGTCTGGTTTGGAGCGGCCACAGTACAGGACCGGAACAGACTACAAAGGACCATAAAGACAGCTGCAAAGATCATTGGTGCTCCACTGCCCACCCTCCAGGACTTGTACTGTTCAAGAACCAGGAAACGGGCAGGGAACATCATCACAGATCTGTCTCACCCTGGACACAACATATTTCAACTCCTCCCATCCGGCAGGCGCTACAGAACCCTGTACACCAAGACAACCAGACACAGGAACAGCTTCTTTTCTCAGGCCATCACCTTCATAATCAGCTGACCAGTCACATCATCTGCTGGACCATAGTTTCATGCCAGATTATACAATACAGTCTCTTCCCCATACATGTATGCTAAAACTGTTGCACTACCTTAACACTACTACCTCTACCTCGACACTACTGCCCTATACTGTTTGTAAATAATGTGTAAGCTGTATATTATTTGTAGTTTGTTTATTGCTTGTATACTGTGTATGTTGTATATTGTAATTGTCTGTATTTATTGTGCATATGGTGTATATGTGGAATCATTGTGTATATTGTGGACTAGAGAGTCACTAACTGCTGAAACCAAATTCCTTGTGTGTGTCAAAATACTTGGCCAATAAACCTGATTCTGATTCTTTGTAGTTCTACAATTACAGACTGTAGTTCATCTGTTTCTCTATATAGTTTGTTCCCCTGTTCTTCAATGGTCAGGACCCCCGCAGAGCAGGTGTGTAAGTGGTAGATCATTCTCACCACTGCAGTGACACTGATGTGCTGGTGTGAGTGGATCAGACACAGCAGTGCTGCTGGAGTGTTTAAATACTATGTCCATTTCGTTTACCAAAGCTGTGCGGCCTGTTGATGGAACAACGGAGCCACAGACACGCCAAGTTACTTGTAAAGAATTTACTTACAAATTAGTTATCGGGTACCCAAACTTGGCCGTGCCGGAGAGAGCCTTCTGCCAATTGCCCTGCCAAAGCGGGCCCTTTTATACAGTCCTTAGGTGTACATAGCTGGAATACATTATCAATGAGCTCACTTGAATGTGACATACAGAAGCAAAACAAAGTATCACACAATGGCCTCATTCTTCACCTTCTTCATCTTCTCTGATTGTTTCCATATGTTACTATGTTTTTCTGACCAGTCTAGAGTTCAACCTGTCCAGCAAAACACCTCAACGATATGAGGCCCTCTAAAGAAAAAATCTAACCATTCTGGCCAGTTACTTCTTATATAAGAGTACAATGCGAATATGTAAGGAGTAAAATACACTTCATCCACTCATTGTCCACTATATTAGACAATCCTACCTTGCTGGTCCACCTTGTAGATGTGA
Source organism: Semaprochilodus insignis (assembly GCA_034552555.1). Lineage (NCBI taxonomy): Eukaryota > Metazoa > Chordata > Actinopteri > Characiformes > Prochilodontidae > Semaprochilodus > Semaprochilodus insignis. The sequence continues at coordinate 10,855,586 of CM067487.1, read as the reverse complement.
AGTCAGAGATGGTAGCTCATCTGTTCACAGTTTGAGTTCTAATCCTTCATCAGTGGTCACAGGACGCTGCCCACAGGACGCTGTTGGCTGGATAGTTTTGGTTGGTGGACTATTCTCAGTCCAGCAGTGACACTCACACCAGCACAACACACACCACCACACCACCACCACGTCAATGTCACTGCAGTGCTGAGAATGATCCACCACCCACATAGTACCTGCTCTGTGGTGGTCTTGACCATTGAAGTATGCATAGAAATAGATGGACTACAGTCTGTAATTATAGAACTACAAAGTGCTCCTATATGGTCAGTTGAGCTGATAAAACAGACAAGGAGGTGGTTTGGTACTGTATAGATGAGATTGACATGACTCTCTAGATGGAGTGTCATTTTAGATGGATAAGAATTATGCAAAGTGTTGTCCAGGGTTCAAAACAGAAAAGCTAACCCGTCAATACTAAGGAGGCACTTGGCGTTCAGCATGTGCAATTGATTTTGTGAGGAGCTGCATGTAGAACGTGCGTTCTAAATTGGTGTTTGCAATTAAGAACAGGGACAAGTTAATACAACATTGTCTTTAATGATGAGTATTCTCCAGGTCCAGGTGTTTCAACCAGGCACTCTTATCAGTACCAAGGTCCCAATCATGGAATGTTACATTTGATCTACGTCTGTAGAATCATAAAGCACATCACTACCGCTTTCGTGTGCTGTTTTGAAATGACATTTGTGTAGTGTACAACTTCTTTTTTTTTTTGCACTTTGAACATTCCTGTAAGATATAATGCCTGGCAAAGCATCAGAATATAAAAACAGTGGGTCCCATTATCAGCCATCACAGTACACTACTCAGGCATCCTATCTTAACTACAGATCATAGCCTTTTCTGCCACGGTCACATGCACTACATTCTTTAAGAACATGCTGACCGAAACTCCTCGACAATCTTAAGACAGGTTAATTAAAGTCACAGTGACGTAAAGTGAAACTTGAAGAGACTGTCGTCCGGACCAAACAGTCAGAACGAACCAGATTTATCAGCGCGTACTGATGACTGCAAGAAAACTAAGGGCAATGTGAGCGTGGCTGAGAGGTTGTGGAGCATGGCTGCCTCTTCTGCTCCTGAGAATTCTACTCCTTCTTTTTGTCCTTCACTTCTTCATCGTCCGTGTACTCCGTAGGCTCTTCGCCAGGCTTCAGAAGCTTGCCGATGTAATCATATTTGTCTGTGGAGCAGAGATATACACAGAGAGAAGCATTATTCACTCTATTCTATGCTATTTCAGCACAAGGATGTTTGGAAAGTAGGCCGGTCCTTTATACAACCCCGATTCCAAAAAGGCTGTAAATATATGTAAATTAAAACAGAATGCAATGATTTGCAAATCCCATAGACCCATATAGTATGCACAGTAGAACATAGAACACATATCAGATGTTGAAAGCAAGACATTTTACCATTTCATGGGAATTATTAGATCATTTACAACTTGATGGCTTGATGAGTGGTAGTAATAAAAAAAATGGAGGAGCCATTTGCAACTGGGTCACATGACTGGGTATAAAAAGAGCATTTTAGAGAGTCAGAGGCTGTATACAAAACGGCATACTAAACCTGCCTAAACGTAGCATGTGACCAAACTGCAGTGCACTGTAGATACCCGGATGGTGTACTACTCCAGACAGAGTTTCTAGTTTACAGGTGGAGCTATCATCGTGGTGTACTGCATCCCATCATGCAGTGCGGCCTTACCAGCTCTCAGCCTGCTTCAGCCAGAGAAAATGGCGGCCAGTAACAATGGACAGCAAAGCACAGCCAACTCTGAGTATAAATGTGGGTGTGGTGATTGTAGTGGGGTATGTTTACATCAGAATGAGCCTCAGAAAGTTAAAATATACAGATCTGAAGATTAATAAAAGATGAACTCGCTTTAGAGGTTCAGTTTTACAGAGAAATAGCCGAGGGGAGCTAACAGCTAGGCTAAACATATTTCAGGTTAACTGAGTAGCGTTGGCAGCAGCAAGCTGTGAACAGTGGCAACAGTAATAACAGCTCTGAGGTAAATGTGAGGTAACTGGTCATGTGACTGTATTAGCATACTACACTGTATGTCAAAACTTGTTACTATACTGTATACTACACGCAGGGGGCAGTATGCAGTATACAGTACATACTACAGTAGTATGCAGTATAGCAGAGTGCCATTTCTAATACAGCCAGTCTCTCAGAATCAAAGATGGGCACAGGTCTTTGGATGTGTGTCCAAAAGGCACAAGAAGGAAGGTGAAGCTATAAGCTCTGAAATAAGTACTTAGTTAGTAAGGTGATTTTATGAAGACATTAGTTAACTAGTAAGATTTTAACCTTCTTTAATAAATAAAAGAAGAATATTCAACATTTAGAACTGGATTACAGATATGGTGGTTTATTCTTAGCATCTCTCATTTGCTGTCTTTCATGGAAACGATGAAACATTAACTATTAATTTTTCATGTTTAGTGTCAGATTTTGCATGCATTTTTAAATGGGCTTTTGAAAGATGTCAATGAAGTACTGCATACAAAAGCCATAGACCACCCTCCCAGTCAAAACCACCATTATTCATTTTGCAGCACCAGGAAAAAAAGCAGAAAAAATGTATTCCTCAACGTAAAACATTCCTCAACATATAACTGCAAAGACTTTGGTTTGGATATCCCACTATAATTCCCATGAAATGGTACAACCTCTCACTTTGAACATCTGATACGTGTTCTATGTTATATTGTGATTAAAATATGGGTCTATTAAATTTCCAAATCATTCCAAATTTATTTAAATTTACACAGCATCCCAAATTGGAATCGGGGTTGAAATTAAGCTGCTATTAAACCGAATAAAAGTAATGTGAAAGTCCAAGAGTGAAGCAATGTTGTCTGACTCACGAGTGAACTGCGCCTCCCACTCGCCCAAGCTCTCCTGCTGCATGGCATTGAGGTCTGAAAGATCGTCATGTGCGTCTTTCAAGGCCTCCTTGTCCAGACAGAATGTAGCCAATCCCCTGGAAGCATCCCTGCCTGCAAAGACCCCGTATGGGCCATCTGGGAAAAAAAAAAACACAGGAATTAGAACGGAGTGTTCATCATATACATATACATTCCCTACAAAAGCCAAGGATTGTTATCATTATGTCTATGGCAAAGGTCTTTGGAACTGCTCCTGGAGAACATGGGTTCGGTTAGCCTGGCTCAGTGCACTTTTGCCCAACTTAAAACACACCGAGGTAGGAGTTCATGACATTTCCCCTCATTGCATACTGAACCCTGAAATACCTGTTCACACCCTGACCTTTGGCCTGATCGCATTACTCATTTACAAGCTACAACCAGCCAGAATGTTGCCCAGTCATAATGTGTGTGCAAAAGGCACAAGAAGGAAGGTGAAGCTATAAGCTTTGAAATTAGTTCTTAGTTAGTGAAGGGAAAGTTAGTTAGTCATTAATTAACTAGTAAGATTTTAACCTTCATATACAGTAAAAAAAAGAAAAAAAGATATATTCAAAATATAAAATTGCTTTGCAGATACAGCTTCTCCTTATTGTCTCTAATTTCCCCATCTTACATAGAAATGATGAAACATTACATAACATTAATTATAAATTTTTTACTTAAGCTTTTACTTATAATTTTTTAATTTATTATTTGAACTATTAATGTTTAGTGTCAGATTCAAGATTCTGGATGCTTTTTTAAACGGGCTTTTGTAGCATGTTAATGCAGTACTGCACAAAAAAAGACCATCATAGACCACCCTGCATTTTTCTGCAATGTCCAGTCAAAACCACCGCTATTCATTTTTCATCAACATGAGAAAAAGCAGGAAATATGGATTTAACAGATTATCACACTGAAGCCTCAACAACTAAACATAATATTAATTGGACAGTGCGTCCATCCTTTGCCTTCATTACAGCTTCCATTCTAGTCAAAACACAATGCAGGGATTTTATCTCCACACCTCTAAAGCTCAATTTCACACATTCAGTGATGTTGAGATCTGGACTCTAGTGTGGTCAGTGAATTGCTCTGCGACTACTTCTTGTTTTGACTTGCACATTTCTTCTGGTCTGTCTATTTTGGCCTCCTCAGTAGCAGCTTCTTTACAGCAACCCATCCTTTTGGACCCATAGTGTTGAGTTGTCATCTCACAGTGGGAGGATGGATGGTGATGGTTAGCTGATGGTGACCGGTTTGGCGGTTGATCAGGCCTTGCACCATTGTTAGGAGTCCCATTTTCCTTTATAGACTCATCACCAAAGAATAGTTGCACCCAGAAGGAAGTGTGGGATTGCAGTGCTATTGGGAAGGAAGATAAAGATTACCAGGAACAATAAATGATGATAAATTTAGATTGATATGGACAATATTTATTGAGCTACACATACAGAAGTAGCGTCTCTCAGTATGGCGTTGGGCCGCCATGTTTGCTTATGCAGCATGCCAGACGTCTCAGCATGGAGTTGCAGAGGTTCCTAATGGTGTCCTGTGATAATCCATCCCATGCAGCTTGAATATTCTCACACAGTTCCTGCAGATTGTGCGGTAGGGGTAGAGGTGGACAACAAACTGTTCATCTTGGCGCTGATCACGGTGCCTCCACACACAGATTCGTTGTCACTGAAGATGACCTGCTTGCCATTCTGAATCACTCAATGACAGTCTGGAATGACACCATTGCAGTCTTTGGTGATGCTGACATGGTGTTAAAGACAGCCGTCATAACGGTCTGCGTGCATGTAGTCCTGTGTCGTGCAGAGGATGACTCATGGAGGGCAGCACTGCTCACTGAATGTCCGCAATCGTGGCTGTTGGGTCAGTCAGGTACAGCGATAAGGCCCTTCCTTGCTTACATCACATGTGTCAAACCTACCCACCAAGTTTTATTCCTCCTGGTTGATTCCTTCTAGGTGCAACTATTTTTTTGACGATGAGTGCATCTGTTAATATTCCAGTTCAGGAAACTCTATCTGCTATCTCTAACTGCTATCTAGCCTTACAATAGAATCAACACACTGTTATAACCCAACACACAGAACACCGCAAATCCAACACTGGTCTGCTGACGTTTGTGTCTTCAGTTGGGCAGGCTTGGTTTGACAGGAGGAGCCACCTGGCGCACAGGCTGCTGAGCACTAGGTTAAGGGTTGAGGGGTTAAAGTTGTTGAATATTGCAGGAGGTGCCACTGGACTGGACAAGGAAGGAAATAAGGGGTGTGGCCGAAATTACATGGTGAAGTGTGTGCTGGGCAGAGAAGAAGTGCAGGAAAACGACAAAAGCTTGTGCAAAACTACACAGACGACTGTAGCTAAAACATAGCCCACCCATTTCATTCTTGCATGAAACCCACCCTTAGTACGCACTACTTAATAGTCTGGCAAATGACTTTAAAGCCTACGACGCCGAGAAAGCCGTTGAGCTGGTTTACCTGGCCCGTAGAACTTCTTTCCTCTGGTCACATCAAACACTTTCCCCCTGACCGCCATGAGAATCCTGGGATTTCTCGTTCCATCGAACTCCTTCAGCTCCTCCAGAGTGAAATCCCTCTTCTTCAGTTTGGGTAGCGGCTCCTCGATCTCGCCCATATCCGCGGGCTTATCTCCCCGGAATATTTTGTACAAGAGAAACAAACAAAGACACAGCAAGCTCAGATTCAGAGGCGAGGTGAAGATTTCTTGGAGGATTCCGGGAGAAGTTTGCTCGCTCTCCACATCAGCCATTTTCGTGTCTGTCTGACTCTGCGTGAAGTGAAAAACACACAACACAGAAAGACGTCGAAGCCTACCGAGGAGTGAACCGCTCCACCAATCACAGCCGCCGAAAACATTCGATTGCTCTGCACCGTCCAATCAGCTTCTTATTCCCACCGTGGGGCGTGTCCTACTTCATATTTGGCTTGTGAACTTGGTTAAAGTGCGAGTTTGTTGAAGTTTGTGCGCAGGCGTGCGTGATTTAACCAACTTTTTTATTGTATTATTGTATTATTTTGTATTATGTATTATTTTACTTTTTACATATATTGAAAAGGCAGAAAAGCCAGGGGAAATAGAGACACAAATAAATAAACTAAAAAAAAAACAATAAAAAATAAACCCAAATAAATATAACAATGAAACATAGCGGGCCGTGAACTGTGAATTTGAAACCCACTAAAGAAACAGGAACCTCTTTTGTACATTATGTGCTCAGAGGGCTCGTGTAGCCTATAAAATGCGTACAGATACTCCAGACCAGCAGGTGGCGCACTGCGGCTCCCAGCGGGCATAGTTGCTTATAGTAGAAGTAAAGATCAACTAGGAAAAACAAATCGCATCACTGGCATCGGGACGAGAAATGCAGTGACGTGGCTCGCAAGGATCGTCAGACTGTGTGTGGACAAACACGGGGATTAATAGGTTTGAATTTCTATTTAGTATATTTATTACTTTGCTTTTTAGCTGCTCTCGCTGTGTTTGTGCGGCTTCTGCAGCTTTTAAATACATAATAAGCTTTTCCGTCGGAGGTGTTGACAACTGGTTTGACAGCTATAGACTTTAAAGTCTAAAACCTTATACAGCTGAGTAACTACAGTGTCAGATCACCGAGCTGCCTGTTCCGGTAAGCTTTCAACCGCGTTTGATATGCGATCCGAGGTAGCTGTTACCAGATGTGGCCTTGCTGTTGGGTAATGTTGTGTGTCAGCGCTCTGGTAACTTACTGGACCGTGTTTCCAGCTACTTGTATCCAGAGCCATACTTTAGGTAGCTGGATGTTTGTTTAGACCTACACTATGAATCGGAGGTGAGTAGCTCTGGACACAGTCTAGTAAGTTACCAGCTGTGGCCTTACTGTTGGGTACTGTTGTGTGTCAGCGCTCTGGTGACTTAATGGACTGTCTCCAGTGTCCCCACATCCAGGTCCATAGTTTAGGTAGTCGGATGCTTGTTCAGACTCCTGGCTGTCCTCTGTTTGTCATTCAGCAGTACGTTTTTGACATTTCAGCACAATTGAATGTCATACAAGCTCGCTTGAAATCTGAATCTGAGAGTGATGCACCAGATGGCACGGTTTAATGTGACACTGTGCTTCATGAACTCAGAAGTGATCCAAGTGCTTATGAATTTATATTCCTTTTTAGGTCCGTGAACCACTGCAGTAATGAAGCACAGGTTACTACATGTTCTGTACTGTGTATATATATATAGAATAGAATATGAATACAATATATATAAATATGATTGTTCTCTCATTCGGGGAGACGGGCAGACCAAAACAAACACCATTGGCTTAGGTCTGAGGGGCACATTTAGGCCACCCCTGGTGTATACTGTATGAGGAAACAGTGCACTGCCTGTCCAGAAGAAGTCACATCCTAATAATTCATGGAAAGCCTTATGCAACATCTCAGTGTTTACCTTGACCAAAATTTAGTTCCATTCATTTTTGGCCAAGGTCTTGTCTTTACGAAGGGGGAGAAAATCCGAAAACACATTCCAAGGACTTTGAGTAGGGTTAAGGTCAGGACTCTATGGTGGCCAACTCGTTCACAGTCTGAGCCCAATGATTTTGGCATTGCCGTCCTAGAATGTGCCCATGCCACCCGGGAAGAAAAAATCCTTTGATGGGATAACCTGGGCACTGGGTGCATTCAGGGGGTCAGCTGACTTCATTTATTGCCACGTAACGTTGTTAAACCTTGATCTGACAAACTGAGGCAACCCTAGATCATAACACTGCCTCCAGTATGATTGGTGAATCGTGTCATCCACATTCTGTCTTACCTTGCTGCGCCCATCGCTTTGGAATAGCATAAATCTGCACTCATCAGACCACATGACCTTTTTCCCATCGCTCCAGGATCCAATCTTTATGTTTTCCTAATATACTGAAACTACAGTACCACAGGATATCACAGTGTAATACATTCTATATTTAAACACACTACATGCTGTACTGTACATTCTCTAATTCTTTTCGGATTAATAAAGCTACTCTGTGCTTTCTCTGTCCAGTTAGGGGTTGGTATGTTTTAAGATGTCAGACAACGAAAGCCCAGTAAATGACCCAGCGGAAAAAGTCGAGGGTCAGCTCCCCAGAGCACCGTCGCAGGGTGATTCCTCCGCTGACTCTCAAAGTGACAGCTCCACAGACGTAGCCCCTACCCGCAAAACAAGGAGGAGACCGGAGAACAAACCCAAACCTGAAGAAACCCCAGTGACACCCGCCCCAGCAGAAGATGCAGCGAAGGCAAGTCTCTTTCGTCTGTTGTTATTTGCATTGCGCAAGCTGAGCTTTAGATTAAGCCAAAAGGCCAAAGGATATCCATGCACATATTGACTCATCACTAGGCTGATAAAGGTTTTGGTCTCATATTAGTCACTGAAGTGCTAAGTTCACTACTGGGAATGTCAGCTACAGAGAGAAAGCATTATGCAGTTTGGTGGTTTACTGCTTCAAATTACAACTGAGACCCATTTGCCAATTGTGCTTGCACAAAGAGGAATTTGTCTACCACGTTTAACCCATCTGTTATGTGAAACTCCCACATATACACATATTTATTTATATACACACACACACACACACACACACACACACTAGGGGGCAGTGAGCACACTTGACCGGAGCGGTAGGCAGCCCTATCCTCAGCACACAGGGAGTTAGGTACCTTGCTTAGGGGCGCTTCAGTCATGCCCTGCTGGTTCAGGGAATCAAGCTGGCGAACCTCCGGTCAAAAAGCTGGTTCACTAACCTCCAGCCCTTGAGTGCCCCACTAAAGAAGCCCACCATGGAGAATGCAGGCATTGATCCCATTACCTCTCGTATGCTAAACGAGTGCTCTACCATTTGAGCTAACGGTCAGGGGTTAAAGTGCGAGCATGACAGTTTGAATAGTTACAATTCTCAGTGAATCAGTAGGCAGTTTGAAGCCTGTTTTTATTGTTTAAGTAGTGAGCACCCTAGTTACAGCCACCATATGCTGGTGTGTAGAGTTATTATATGGCAGTCACAGAACTGTTGTTATTCTGTATCCTGTCTTCTGTTCAGGCCTCCACCCAGACGACTGTATCACAAGGCGGCTGGGGTTACTGGGGAAGCTGGGGAAAGTCCATTCTCTCATCCGCCACAGCAACTGTGGCCACTGTAGGCAAGTTATCTCATAGATGCTGGTATCTGTGCAGTTATCAGCCTTTAATCATTTAGTCTTGAATTTAGTCTTCAAATAAACATATGCATAAACCTGTTCAGAGATAGATGCTGTCAAATCGTATGTTTGTGTTCTCCAAGGTCAAGGGCTGTCCCAGGTCATTGAGAAGGCTGAGACGTCATTAGGAATCCCCAGCCCAGAGGAGCTCTCCACTGAAGTGGAACAGGAAGAGAAAACAGACGGTATTGTATTTTACCAGTGTTAGCAATGCATAGGTGTTTAATTCTTAGAAGTTTGAGAGTTATTATTTTCGCTTTGCACATGTTCTGTTTACATGACATTATAAGCTCACCTGACAACACATTAGTCACTTGTGACTGAAACATACCTAGGAGCATGTAATACCTCCACGAGCACCAATAACAGCTGTGATTGGATTTGGCATATACTGGACAAGTTTCTGGATGTAGGCCACATCAATGTTCAGACACTCTTGCTTCAAAGAATTGCACAGTGGGGCCAGATTTGGTGGATGCCTTCCCTGGTACAATTCTGAGGAGAGTTTCCTGTAGACACCTGCAAATTCAGCTACTTCCTTTACACATGCCCAAATGCAATCACTCCTTTTAGCCAATCATTAACATCTGCTTTGAAACCATTTTCCACACATGGAACGAGACATTCACTGCACTGTACCACCTCTTCTCAATCTATGAATGGAGCCTGAAGTTACTGCACTCTACCACTCTTAACACACAAGCTAACTAATTTTTTAAATCTGGTGAGCTTACAAGTGCAGTTATATAATTACATAGTTACATAATTAGGTACATTTCTACTCCGTTTCCTTTCTGTGTTAACAGATTCAAAACTACACTTTTGTTTGTTTTCATGTCAGCAAATTACAAAAACTGATCTTTCTTCTGCCAAACAAGACACAACAATTCACAACAATGCCTTTTGCATAAAGTCATAAAGTTTAATATCCCCCTACACCTACAGTACACTCACAAATGTGGTATTGATAGAAAATGTTGAATCTGCACAATGTCTGAGCTTGTTTTAGTAAACTTTGAGAAACAACTAATATAAAAGTACATTATGCTTTTATTATCCTCATTTATAAACTATTAAAGTCTGTTGAGCTTAAACATCTTACAAAAGATATAGTGTAAATGGGAAATTCCGCTTTCTCTCTCTAGCTCCATCCAGCGGGGAAGCAGAAAAGGCAGAGGAAGAGGGATACACAATGGGAATGCTGTCTTCCAGCAGTATGGGAATGCTCTCATCCCTCTCCAATATAGTTCAGAATACGGTAAGAGTCCTGTTTATACACTCACTGAGTACTTCATTAGGAACACCTGTACTAATACTGGCTAGGGCTTCCCTTTGCTCTCAGAGGAGCCTCCATTTATAGCATCGATTCCACAAGAGGTTGGAAATATTCCTTTGATATTCTGGTCCATGTTTGTACGATTGCATCAAGCAATTTCTACAGATGTTTTAGGTGCACTTTCATGTTGTGCATCTCATGTTCTATTGCTTCCCAAAATTGGATTCAGATCTGGTGACTGAGAGGGCCACTGAAGAAGAGCTCATATGTCATGTTCATGAAGGCAGTTTGAAAGGACTTTTTGCTTTAAAACATGGTGGTTATCACGCTGGAAATAGCCAATAGAAATAAATCATGGCCATGAAGCTCATGGTCAGTAACGATCCTCAAATAGACTGTGGTATTCAAGCAGTTAGGGCCGACCTCTGAAAGTCGACAAGTTCGAATCATGAAGCAGTCAAGACGTTTTAGTTTTTAGTCAGTGTCCATAAGCTCACAGAAATGAATGAGATGAGTGGGATAACATTTTAAATAGGAATAATAAATAAATAATGTCACAATAAACAGTAAAAAAGCGGAATCATAAACATGTTTTGTATTGTAGCAGGACTATTTGGCACACAGGCTATGAATATCCATGTGACTGCACATGCTGGAGGTTAACTGATGAGAGTAGCTGAAACCAAGTCTAAAATCTTCTGCATTTCAATCTTTCCTGCAACTGGGGCGGCCATTCAGTAATTATCTGGCCTGAATGAATAGGTGTACGGGTGTTCCTAATAAAGAACTGTAGTGACTGAGTGTATATATATCTATTGACTGAGAGATAACTCTAGCCTAACAGATTCTCCATGCCTTTCCTGTATTGGCTTGTGAGCAGAAGCTTCTGATGTGATGCTTCATGCTATTCTGTTTGTCCTCAGTGCTGTCTTACTCATTCTGTCTACCTTCTTCTTGATGGCCAGGGTAAAACGGTAATAAGCGGTGGTCTGGACGCTTTAGAGTTTATTGGAAAGAAGACGATGGATGTGATAGCTGAGGGAGACCCTGGCTTCAAAAAAACCAAAGGCCTGATGAACAGAACCTCCACGCTCTCACAGGTGTGTTACCAGTACTTGATGGGACTTTAATAGACTGGATTAAGTATTGGTGTTGTAAGTATTACAGGCTTTTGTGCTGGACTCATAATGGCACGATACTTTTTCAGCACTGATACTGATACCTAGGATCAAGTTCAACTTCCACTAATTATACTGAAAAAATTATATCAGATTATATGAATATCAGTTCTATATATATATAATAATAATATATATAATATATAATATTGTTTTATGTTAGTTGCCTGTTTTTCTTCAGAGAAGTAAAGTCACTGAACAAAAAATGACGGGATTCATAGATTGCGAAGAGGTGGCATAGTGCAGTGAATGTTTCGTTCCATGTATGGAAAATGGGTCCAAAGCAGATGTTAATGATCGAAGACCATAGTGTGAAGGAAGTAGTTGAATTTGCTGGATGTCAAATTAATGGTGAATCTTAAAATGTTGAAAATGACTTGATTATTTTTTTGTGTATCTTTTTGCTCATCTCTTAAGGTTTTAAGGGAAGCAAAGGAACGAGAGGAACAGCAAAAGACTGAGAATGTTGCCTCGGAAACAGAGAAGGTTGCTCATTATGGGATGCTGTTCGATGAGTTCCAGGGCCTGTCCCACCTGGAGGCTCTGGAGATCCTATCCAGAGAGAGTGAAGCAAAGGTAGAAACACCACCTACATGTTTGCAGAATGGCACCTTCATCCATGTCCTTGCATCATAGAGTACCGTTATGTTATACAAGGCATCTTTTGTTTTGAGGTTTGACTGAGATGTTATGCCACATGAATTTAAGCAATGCAGTATTAGTCTGTTTTCATTATTCTGTTTTCACACATAATAATAATACAGTCATTCAAGCCCATATAGCAGCTTAATAACTTACATCTTGTAGGTTATATACTAGTCAGATAATGGTAATTGCCAATTTATCATCCTAACATCCACTAACATACCAAAGATCATGTGATAGCAGTATGTGAATTTATTATGAAGTGGCTTTACCTCGGGGAACGGCTTGGGAACACCCACACCTGTATAAGTTGTCTTGTGAGTGAGGCTGAACATTGGCTATCAAGCTCATGTTAAGGCGATATGAATTATTGTAGTTCTAATGAGGCATGATAGTAGAATGCATCTCCTGGGCTTATGTCAGGTAAATGTGCAGGCCACACCAATTAACAGAACTCTCCAGAATGCTCCGTGTAAACCAGTTTTGGACAACTTGGGCCTGATGGCACAGTGCATTGTCCTGCTTGAATATCCCATCATTGTTGGGGTACATGAAGTCCATGGACTGCAAATGGTCATCAAACACTAAAATGTAGCAGGCATGGTCAACGATGTCTTTAGACGGACCAGTGGACCCAACCCGTGCCATAAGAACAAACCCACACCAGTATGGAACCACCACCAGGCTGTATAGTGCCTTGTTGACAAATGGGGTCCATGCCTTCATGCGGTCTGCATCACACGCGAACCTTACCGTCAGCCTGAAACAACTGGTCCTTGACTCCTTGGACCCCGCCACATGAAAGTCCCCTAGGGTCCAGTTAGCAACCTCATGAGCCCAGATCTCCAGTGTTGTGGTGGTAGATCTATTCAATGCAAGCCAAAGGATGCTGCACTGACCTACGGGTTCTGCATACGGGGCCTCCTGCATTGAATGTGGATGTGATTGCTGCCAGAGTTGCTTGTGTGTTCACACAGACATGAGCACACTGGCCTGTGTTCAGCCTCACTCACAAGATAACACCTCACAACAAATACAGGTGTGGGTGTTCCCAAGCTGTCCCCTCAGGTGACCTCACTTAACCATTTTACATACTGCTATCTCATGACGTTTGGTATATCAGTGTAGTTACAGCTAAACAGCCCTCGTAATTGTCAATAGAAAACTTTTCCCTGCTGACTTGTGTGTATGTCTAGCTCTATGCAACCATGAAGGCCATTGACCCCTTGTCTGTTGCTTCTGTGTGCAGGTGAAGTCTGTGCTGACCACTTTGTCTGGTGATGAGTTGGTCAAGCTGAGAGAGGAGCTGGAACAGATCAAAGAGGCTTTCTCCCTTATGGAGTTTGATGATGAGGAGGTGGACGATACAAAAGGTAAAAGCTGAAAGAGGCATTGTGAGTACACATGACCATACAGAATTTCTCTTACATGTATGCAAATGATTCAGTGATCCGACCAGTACTGCAGGTTTCACACTGCTTATTTTTATCATTGCTTATTTTCATTTTTGAATTGAGGGAAAAGGCACTCAGATACATTTTTCTTTTAGAGGATGAAGGTGAAATCTTTGAAAAGGAACTGACAGAAGCTCTACAGAAGCTTCACATACCTTCAACCTCCGAGAAACTTTGCAAGGTACAGGTTTGACCCTGTTACTATTATTATTATTGAATATTAAAAATGTATAGTTGAAATATTACATGTTCATACTGTGGTTTTTTTTTTTTTTTTTTTTTTTTTTACTCAGGCCAGGAAAAATGCATTTGACCGTGCCATAGACATCAACCTGCCAACTGAAACCAAGAAGGAGGAAGAGGAGGGCGGTGAGCAGGAGGCAGCAGTGACCAAATGCACAGTGGAGGTATAGGATATTGTGTTCAGACGTCTCTAATTAGGCACAATTATTTGATCTTACTGGAATTTCTTTTTTCTTTCTGGCTCTCTAGACCAGTGTTTCTTAATCCTGGTCAAGGGTTGAGAAACACTGGTCTAGACTAGTGGTTTCCACATCCAGGAAACTCACTGATCTGCACATTTTAGTGTTTTCCCTGTTCCCTACGTACCTGATCTAATCACGACTCCGCTGAATGCTCTCTCCACCAGTTAAGAAGATCTTAACACTAAAATACTTCAGGGAAACCTTTTAGTTAGTTGAAGTGGTTGTGTTAAATCAAGGAAAGGACTACAATATGTAGGACAGTGAGTGTCTAGAACCAGGGTTGGTTCTCCTTCTAAACACAGATACTCATCTCATAGAAGCACACCATATACTGTATATATCTACCACAGGACCACCACAGAATAGGTATTATGTGGGTGGTGGATCATTCTCAGCACTGCACTGACACTGACTGGTGGTGTGTTAGTGTGTGTCGTGCTGGTGTGAATGGATCAGACACAGCGGTGCTGCTGGAGTGTTTAAACACTGTTTCCACTCACCGTCCACTCTATTAGACACTCCTACCTTGCTGGTCCACCTTGTAGATGTACAGTCAGGGACGATAGCTCATCTGCTGCTGCACATAATGCTGCACAAAGTATACAGAGAAACTGATAAACTACAGTCAAGTAGGTATACCTAATGAAGTAGCCGGTCGGTGTATGTAAACTTATACATCGTCTAAAATTAAAGGTTTCCTACATGTAAATATGACTTTAGCAGCTGTGTCAATGTGATTTACAAGTGGAAAAGCTGATATTTCCTTGTTTCTGACAGCACTCAAACGCAGCACCATCATATCATTTAAATACTGCAGGTATAACAAAAGTCAGGTGGCCATCAAGGCTAGAAGAGGACATCAATGGGATGGGGGTCAAGTTTGGATATAAGGTTTAATGACGGGGACTAAGTTGTGAAGTTAAAAGAGAGAAAATATGGGAAATTTGTTTTTTGCTGAAATGTTTAGGTGGACGAGACACCCTTGCTGCAGTCCGAACACTCTTAGTTACTGTTACTTCTGTTTGCATTTGTTTTTTGGTGTGCATCAGTGATCAATGTTTGATATATTATTTTAGACTAAATATCAAATATTTTTTCTTCCATAGGCTGCTCACTCATCTGCTATCACAAGCCTGGCAGAGCTCACAGCCAGATCCATCGAGCAGTTCCACAAGGTGGCAGAGATGCTGCTTCACTCCAGCACTGTGGAGGTCACTGCCCTGGAACAAGCCAAAGTCCTTTCACAGTAGGTCCCTTCCAACTAAAAGCGAGAACTATAGCATATAGAGATGAATATATATATACAGTGTGTATATATATATATTGTGTGTATGTTTATGCTTCTGTTTTAGAATCACGATTGTTCTCTGCAAGGAAATATCACTACTATCCAAAAGGTTCACAGCTTGTTTGACTACAATCGGGGTAAGAGAGCCGAATCCCCTTCTGCAGCCTATGCATGCTCCAAACATTCATGTTCATATATTCATACATTCTTGTGTACCACCTTTGCCAGGATTATAGTTGTATTACTTTATATTTGTATTGACTCATCCTAAAATGTAAATTAATAAATGATATTTCCTTTGCAGTCAAATGAAAAGGGAGAGGTCCTTAATCCGCTAATTACCGGAGTATTCCTGGAGGTTTGTCCTATACAGTTGTTTTTTACCCCTAAAAATTGTTCACTCGTGATGTTTATAAAGAAATTGCAGACATGCTAACAAGGCTAAAAAAACAAATAGAAGCTAACATCCACCAATTAGCTTGACTGTATTTGCATAACGGTAATTACTGGCTATTCAGTTACATTACTGCACGAGGTGACACGGCAAACCAAACCGACACAGTCGAGTCATATTATTATATCCAGAGTAACCGCAGCGTGCAGCACAGACAGCAGCTAGACAGCCTGGGAGTGACTCAGTAAGGTCACTGGTAGGTTGTCACAGGCATCTGGAGCCATGCTGACTGCAGTGCATCCCATAGCTGCTGGAGGATGCATAGTGGAGGATCCATAGGGTGAACATGATGCTCAATTGGGTTCAAGTGTGGGGAATTAAGGGGGCACGCTGGTACTTGGAAGTCTTGGTCATGCTCTTCAAACGTGTCAGACATTTGTAGCCGTGTGATATGTGTCATTGTCTTGCTGGAAGATCCCATCCGCCCCAGGGAAGACGAGGCATGTATGGGTGTACGTGATCTGCAAGGATGGATTCATACCCAAATCGGCCTGTCGCACACCTTATATACCCACCAAGCCAGCTCCTTCATGAGCTATGCATTGCCGCCGTCGAGGGTAGGAACTGGTCATAATAATGCGACTCAACTGTGTATATCCGCCCTTGAGCATTTGCATGTTAAACATCGTCTGGTTTTCTGGACATGCATTAAGAAGACTAGTCTTGCAAAACCAGTGGTCAGTTGCCATTCTGGGATACTGGCCCTGTGAATTTAAAAGACAGTTTTGCGGTGTTTTAATTGTTGGTGATCAAGTTAAATGGTAAAATGGAGTTTTCTTTCATTTGTTTTAATTCCCAGGCTTCTAACAGTGCATCCTATATCCAGGATGCTTTCCAGCTCTTAATGCCAGTACTAGAGGTGTCTCACATTCAGAGGACAGTCGACTCAGGACACCACTGACCGCACAGCACTCCTTACCTGTGCCACGCAGGGATCTGAACAAGAGTAAAGGACAAAATGGGCGAAATACTGCAGTATTTTGATGGAAATTTAAAAAAAATAATAATTTAATGATTTGTGTATTAATCTTAAGTAATACAGCAACTACCTTTGTTGTACTTACTGTATGTAAGAATAGTTCAGAATTGGCTTGTTATTCCTAACTCTGCCAATAAAGTGTTATTGAGGTTTTTATATCATTTTAAAAACGTACGTTACGTAATGCTGTAAAGGGCATAGATATTTTCTCTTATGCACACTATGACCACTTATAAGCTTTGCATAGCGTCAGTTAACACTTTGGTAACCTTTGCTGACATTTTGTAAACAGACAGACTAGCGTTTATTTAAGAGTACATCATAACATCATAAATTTGACCTTCACTCTTACAAGAAGTGAACAAAGGGGGTCTTTGCATGAGGCAGTAGAAAAATAATTCTTTGGTTCTTTAGAGAACGTTTTTTGTTTATGATTCTTTTGTGTTCAAATTCAGAGAACCTCCACATGAAGCAAAACCATGTTCTTTGAACCGTTAAAGGTGGTTCTTCCATGTTAGTGGTTATCAAACCATTTCTCAGGGACCCCCAGACGGTCCACTACATACATACACATATAGAGATGCATTTTTGTTTTTGGACTGAATGTTAATATGATTGTATGTGAGAGCTGTGGAAAGTTTTGGAGAATATGAAACATACAACTTCCTGTTTAGCCCTGCCTGAATACTATATATTATTGCTGTATATTGTAATCTTAGGCTAAGATGGTTAAGGTCCTGTATGGTTTGGTTGTATCTTCCGTAAGACTCAGTTGCAGTAGTATATGAATATTATTTGAGCATTACTAATTTTGTTTGATGTTAAGTGAGCATAAACTCAGAAAAGTAAAGGTCAGCTGAATGCAAGACAGCCAGTTGTTGAGTCTGTGTGTATGTAATGTAAGACTGTCATTTACTCATGTTTGGAGCTTCTCATTTCAGGTGATGCATACAAACTGCACTTCACTTGACATGAGTGTAGATCGTCTTTCATCAAATGACTTGCGTCCTTATGACTTCTGTTATTTAAGACATTTAAATCTTGGGTTTGTGTGTGTGTGTAGTTTTATTCCTCTGGCACAGTGGTCCCCAAGACTGCTGGAGACCTACGTCCTAGCGTAAAGGTTCAACCAGCATCAAACATGGACCTCCAGCCAATTTAATTAGTTGGAGAAGGAAAGATGACTAGAACTAGATCTCCAGGACGAGGGTTTGTGAGCACTGCTACAGCCTAATACTCATTAGATTGGAGATAAAAGCGAGCTAAAACAGCCAAGATCAAAAATATTTCACATGAAATAGTGCCCCCTTTAAATTACTGTATATAAATAAGAGGGCATGGAGGCAACATATTTTATTGCATTATGAGTATATAAGTGAGATAATAACTTTTCCACACTCCAGTGTTTTCTGGGAAGGTGTGAACATCATCACAATGTTGTGTAACTCAAATACTCAAGTAACAAGACATCTATAAACCAGCCGATTTTGCCACACAAATATAAGAGTAATGAACTCCATTTTTATCTGAATAATAAATCAACAACAACATACAGGTACAGTCATACATGAAAACAAAAACACAATTCTACGAAGCCGAAGCTGGAGGCGAAGGAGACACAGAAATGTTCAGCTGTTCTAACTTTTCTGTTAAAGATGCCTCCGTGTTTTCTGTGGACTCTGTGAGGGGCTCCAGAAAGCGCCCTCCGGCCACCTTCTTGCCGGTCAGGGGGTCGACCACTGCCCCGACTTTGAACACTATCTCAGCCAGTTCATGCTTGACGTGTTTGGATCTCCTCTCTGGTAGAGCCTTCAACAACACGATGTCCCCAATAGTGCACTGCTGCAAGGCGTCGTGCGCAAAGTAGGTCTTCCTTTTGTTGTAGTACTGAGGAAAGTGAGAGACAGTTTATGAGAACATATCACAATACAAGCATTACCACAAAGCTTCCTGAATCTGACGTATGCATAAGAATGGCTTGGATTAGAAGTGCTGTAAATGTAGTTGTAGCTGTAAGTATAGTGAATAAACAAACAGATAAGCCTGTCAAAAAAGCTGTTTAAAAAAGGGTAGTTACTGTTCTACAATCTATACCACTCGGGTCAAAGTAATGATATTTGACTTGGTTAACCAGAAAGTTAACCTGACGCCACCCGTATATATCCAATGACAGAACACACACATTTCACTGTGTATAATTTATCCAAGTACTTTAATTTTACGTTTATACATTATTTAGTATTTTCTTAACAAACTATAAGGTAATTGCACAAAACATACTTTGAAAAACTTTATTTGTACATGTTTGCCTGCCACAAATATTACACTCCAATCCAAAAGTTTGATCAGGACTGCCGATCAAAATCACTGAGCTAAATTTTGAGGTAAAATGAACATTTATTTAAAAAAAAAAAAAAAAAAAAATAGATAAAATTCTATCTCGGATAAAAACGTGCAAAAAAATCACTGAACAGTGAAAATTATTTGAATATATTGTCACTTTCAGAACAATTCTGTTTTTTTGTTTTTTTTTTAAACAAGATTTGAACGGTCACCTGCCTATACTAGACTTCATGAAACTATCAGAAATGACTAGGAAAAATATCAGAAATGCTCCTTTAACGTCCATCAAAAGTTAAGAACATTTATCCGTCTTTTGTAAAGTTACCTTTTCAGAGATACAAAGCTCTGCTCTCACAGCAACAACATTCATATATGGCTTTTTTAAAATCTCATCTAACGGAAGATCTACTTTCTAATTTGTCTGTGATCAATTTCCATTAGAATTTCATTATATACTCCAGTATTTTAGCTAAGATGAGCTCACGATATCTGCATTTAGGGAAAATAAGGCCAGATTATTTGGGCATATTATCAGGTGCAGAGGCAACACGTTTCCCAGTACGTTCTTACTGTGCAAGGTGTGTATGTACCTTAAGCAGATATGGATCCAGGACAAGTCTAGTAACCCGAACTTTTGCGGTCTTCCTCATCTTGGTTCCGATCACTCGACCAATAACCCATTTCGCATGGACCGATGCTTGTTTTAATGACATGTTCCAGTAACAGACTTCCGATGCCCTGAAATTCACATATTCATGTTTAAATATAACAGGTTCACACCAAATGTGAGCACTACTGAAGTAGCACTGAAGTAAAATGTGATATATTTGTACTTTCTTGAGTATTTTTAAATTTTACAATGTACAGTCAGATAAACTCTCCTCATTAATCAGCTTCATTCATGATCAGCTTATTCATTCCTTTCTGTCCAGCACATGGTCTATTTCACTGCTGATCACTCCACTCACTCGGTATTTAGCATTAAAGGCATTTTAGGCCAAAAGAAGCTTTAAAAGATGAGAATTGTGTCTGAGAATAGTGTCTTTTATAGTGATAGATGCTGGACGAATCTTAAGAATTCACTGCAGTTATAGGTGACTCGACGTGTCGCATTCGAGGTCTACTTTACCTAATAATAATCATAATAATCATCATTATTATTATTGTTGTTGCAATTATATAGCAGATATACATTTATATATATACACATATACACACACACACACATATATATATATATATATATATATTAGAATTTACACAAATAAAAATTAAGCTCAAAATGATTGACAATGCAAACCACAATAGTAAAAATAAAACAACAGAGAAAGAGGAAGAACAAATAATAAAACTGCAATTAATAAAAGCAATAGCAGTAAATAAAAGTGAATATATTAAAACATAAATACAATAAACAAACAATAAAATGCACAAGATTATAAACAGAAATACAACAAAGTTAAAAGTAATATTCAAGTTTTTAAAAAGGGCAACCAATAAAAATACCCTAATGTAAGGAAATACGTTTTTGACTGTGACAGATGAAGACTGATGACTGTTGATTGATGATCCAGATGTTCCAGATCCAGGTGCACGAAAGCAGAGCACTTCTCTCCACTCTTTATGTTTTTATATGTGTGTAAGGAGTGTTTGAGGAGGTCAGCAGCACCAGATGATCTTACAACACGATTTGGAACATAACCTGTCAACAACTTAGAGACGCAGGAAGGGTGCTAAACCAGCTAGAGATTTTTGAATCTAGCAGTAACATTTTCTAGTTGATTCTGAAGGAACCAGTCAGTGCTAAAACTGCTCTAATAGAAGCTTGTATTCTAGGTTGTGTTAGCATTCCTACTGTTGGCTGTTTGCTGTACTTGTAGTAAATTCTATGAACAGCGTACTGCAGTAGTGAAGTCCAGAAATCAATATCAGTCAGAGAAGCACACAGTGAACACACAGAGAAACTGAGCATTAAATAAACAATCTCTCTCTGTCTGACTCGGACTGAGTGAGTGAATAACCTTAGGAATAAGAGCTAACAACAACAACAACACCCGCTACTGTGCTATAGATACCTAACAAACTACAGTTAGTCTAAAACTCTATGAGCATCAATACGTTCGTAGATGATTAAACCCGGGTAAGCTTACCTTTCTGTTTACGGTAATATCATTAATACCTATAACAGGACATAAACGAAAACGTCCAGCATGGAGCTGCGCAGTGAATGTCAAGGCGAGTGGCGCGTATTGATGACGTTATCTACGGCGCGCCGAGCAGAGCAAACCAAAAACTGGCGACGAGGAACTTTATTATGAATTCTATTTATGAATTCTATTTATTTTTTAATTTTTGCAATATATATATTTACCTACTTCCGTTTCAAAAATCATACCAGAATATTAATTCTGCTGTACAGTGTATCATTTATAAGTTTATTAAATATTATATATTACATAAAAATGTTGAATTGAAAATTGCATTTGCATTTACATCCTATATATTGTTCAATAGGACAGACGAGAATTGAATATTGTCCATTTAATTTATATATAGGTAAATATACATACAGGTAAATGTAAATGGAAACAAGCAATTCATTAAAACCAATACTAACTAGGCACTTTTTCCTAAAAGCATATATAAGATGTTTATTGAAAATAAATAAAGGAAAAATCATAACTTTCTGCCTCTGATTTAATAGGCACATATAAACATACTAAGTGATTTGATACATATAGTTAAAGTGTTCATGTACTTAAATATAGTCACTTTCAGGACAGTTTTGGTGTTTTTCATATTTTGACATAATTTGAAACTGTAAGCTGCCCTTTACACTGTGCTGAAATTGAACGATAAATGGACCAAAAGGTTCCAAAATTATATAAAAAAAGAAATATAATAAGTTCTCCATTAACTTCCACTAAAAGTTAAGAATGTTTATCCATCTACTGTAAAGTACCCTTTACCCTTACATGGTTTTGTTCTGACATCAACAATATTCTTATCTCAAAGATGATCTACCTTCTGATTTGTCTGTGAACAGACACAAACAATAAGAACTAAACAGTATAAGCAGGAATAAATACAGCGCCAGTATATAGAAGGGGTATGTGGTACATATACTACCCTTCAAAAGTTCGACTGACTTGTAGGAGGATGATTCTCTGGCAGTCGAACAAACAAAACAAAGTGGGCAAGCTGACCAATCAAAGCACACAGGGCTCATTGGGGCAGAGCTTAAAGACACAGGAGCTCAAACTGAGCTGAGAGGGTAAATACAGATGTGAGTGCAGTGTGATTGCGTTTTAGAAAAAAGTTAATCTATTCTAGTAGACACCAAAAATTTAATTATAAACATTAAAAATGAGCATAACAGTTCCCCTTTAACGGTTATGGGATCATTTACATCTCCTTTCATCATCAAAAATGTCTTAAATTTTAAACTTCATACAAACTGTTTGCATGCATCCTATTAGCAGAAAACAGGAATGGCGCCCCCTGCAGGCACATTGTAATTGAGTTGCGGCTCTGGGCTTCATGATCTGAAAAACACATTATAATGACAAGTGAACACAATATGGCTACTTTATCAAGATAGAGATGAGTGTAACTAGAAAAGTGCACTTCCTGAAGAAAAACTAAAGAAAGAAAGAAAAAATAACATCTATATTTATACTGTATGTACAACAGTCAGCCACTTCGTTAAAACCACCTCCTTGTATCCACACTCACTGCTGATTTTATCAGCTCCACTGACCATATAGGAGCACTTTGTAGTTCTACAATTACAGACTGTAGTCCATCTGATTCTCTGCATGCTTTATTACCCTGTTCTTTAACGGTCAGGACCCCCACAGGACCACCACAGAGCAGGTATTATGTGGGTGATTGATCATTCTCAGCACTGCCGTGACACAGACGTGGATGCTGGGACACTGTGTCCACTCACTGTCCACTCTATTAGACACTCCTACCTTGCTGGTCCACCTTGTAGATGTACAGTCAGAGATGATAGCTCTTCTGTTGCTGCACAGTTCATGTCGGTCATCCTCTAGTCCTTCATCAGTGGATAGTTCTGGTTGGTGGATGATTCTCAGTCCAGCAATGACACTGAGGTGTCCAGCAACACTGCTGCGTCTGATCCACTCACACCAGCACAATGACCACCACCCACATAATACCTGCTCTGTGGTGGTCCTGTGGGGGTCATGACCTTTGAAAAAGGGTAAAGGTGGTCTGATAAAGTATGCAGAGAAAGAGATCACTACTAATAAGCTATTAGTTGCAGACAGTTTATCTAGACTACATGAACTACATAACCTGCCCAACTTCTCAACCATTTTTGGCCCCAAATTTCCCTTTACTTCCCAAAGTAGGGAATGTGAATTAGTTAACCTAAAGATCCACAGCAAAGGACACACCTACACACATGTAACTCAGGAGACAAGTATTTATGAGAAACTTATTTAGCTAACCATTTGGTGTGACTTGGATCATTTGTAACAGCTCCTCATGAATCTTGTCCTAAGTTAAACCATAGGACAAAGTTCTAATATAAGCAAAGCCCTTTCGTCTGTGCACGTTCCAATTCTCTCGTAGACTTTTTGGCCTGCAGTTCTAACTGGCGTAGGCTCAAGGGGGGGATTTGGCCTTCGTTAAACGGAGAGATGTGTCTAAAATAAGGTAACAGGTCATACCATGCTCTAATGTGTGTTCAACATGGCAAGAATAAGTAATCCCTGGATGGGAATTGGACACATGCCAACGCAACACAATCTGGTATTAATCAGAAGAATACAGAAAACATGGCCTGTTGCTATGTGATTCCCATTTAAGGCAGTGCGTTGGGGATAGTTAGCACAGGGTTGGATCTCCATTGGTCTTGAAGGGCTTTCTTATACTGGAATATAATCATATATAATCAGTAAACAGTGGGCAAATTACACTAATAACAATTTTAGAGCTGTGAGATACAACAACATCAGGCGTGAAACCTGGAGCGTAGGTTTGACATCGCAAGGCATGCGAATGATTATAAGGTAATTCTGTTGCGTGTGCTTTCCAATGTAACTCTTGGTGTTGTGTTGGTAGCATCCTTTACAAGCGAAGTATGCCTTGTAGAAGAGCTCCATTCCAACTGGAGCAGTTGGAAGACTTTGAGAGGGGGCACATCATAGAGCTCCGGGAGATACAGAATGGACAAGCATGGAGTGACCCAACAGCCACAACTGCAGACATTCAGCAAGCAGTAATCCCCTCCATGAGTCATCCTGTTACCAGTACCAGCACCACTGGCAGATGGCTGCACGACGCAAGACTACATGCACACAGACTGTTACGACGACTGCCCTTAACACCACGTCAACGTCACGAAAGACTGCAATGGTGTCATGCCAGACTGTCATGGAGTGACAGCCGGTCATCTCCAGTGACGAGTGCTGCTTTTGTCTTGATGGGATGAGCAACAAATCCGTGTGTGGAGGAACCGTGATCAGCACCAAGATGAACAGTTTGTTGTCACACGTCACATGTCCAGAAGGCCTGATGTCATGATGTGCATGCTGCAGGAACTGTGTGAGAATATTCAAGCTGCTTGGATGGATTATCACAGGACACCATTAGGAACCTCTACAACTCCATGCTGAGACGCCTGGCATGTTGTGTTAGCAAACATGGCAGGTTGACATCATACTGAGAGACACTACTTCTGTATGTGTAGCTCAGTAAATATTGCCCATATCAGTGTAAATGTATCATCATTTATTGTTCCTGGTAACCTTTATCTTCCTTCCCAATAGCACTGCAATCCCACACTTCCTTCTGGGTGCAACTATTTTTTTGAAGATGAGTATGTATTTTAAATGTTGTCAGTATTTAATGTAAATATATTATATAAATGACTTATAACTTGTAATAGCATTGTTTCTGACTTTTGCACAGGACTACAAACCACACACTATCATTTACCTTCCATGGTAGATTAATTCAAGACTACGGACATGGTCATGCTAGTAGAAAAACATTTTTGTGTCTAGCACGTGCACCATTTTTATGCCATTATCAAGCATCTTCTAACACAGACGCTCCATGTAAAACCAGTTTTTACTGTGATACGCTAAACAGGCCGTAAGCATACTATTTATGGAAAAGCTGTAGACGAGCCTGTCAGCTCACAACTGGAAAAGACTTTATTGCATTTGTCTTGCTTGTTAATTCTCTTTAGGTAACTGCTTCAAACATTCTTACTCCCATGTGTCTGAGCGTTAAATCAGGCCAGACTGTTGTTCTTTGGGTAAGAGTGAATCAGGGGGTAAGTCTGTGATAAGACTGGAGAGGTGGGATAAGGAAAGGGAGAGGTTAGTTTGCAGGAAATAGCCCAGCAGCTCAACATACAGGCAGCTGTGAAAAGGCCATATAGCTTATCTTTACTAGAGAGCCATGGCTGATCAGTATTTTCCCTGTAGGCTAATGGAAACTCAGCTTTAGCAGACATCATGACTGCTGTTATTGCTGCCTTGTTCCTCATGCATTATGCTGTGGATACTGTTTGTTTAGTCTCACTGAACGGTCTTGAAGTCTTGGCACTACGGTGGTGAGGGATTAATGTCATGCTGGTATGTTTTTATTCATATTATTTTAATCTATGCAATCAAAGTACAAACAGTAATGGCGATGCAGTGCATACGTGTGTACATAATACAAACTGAGTGCAGTTGGCACGTTCACACACACACACACACACACACACACCCACACACACACACACACACACACACACACACACACACACACACAAACCTAATAATAATAATCAAAACAAACAAACAAACAAACAAACAAAATTTATTAATCAAATTTAACAAAAAGGGAGGGGGAATCTCACTAATAGTCTCTCAAATAATATTCATAAATTAATCTCAGCAACAAGTGACTAATTGTGACAAAAATCCACTGTTAGTGCAACATACCTAATAGCATGTAATTCCTTCACGTAACACCTCCATGAAGTGATTTTGGCTGTAGGCCACATCTTGTTCAGCCACACTTGCATAAAAGAATTGGTCAGTTGGTTCAGATTTGGTGGATGCCTTCCCTGGCAGTTTACTGGTTGTTCCAGGGAGTCCCACAGACTTTCAAGAGGATTCAAATCTGGGGATTTTGTGGGTCAGTCCAGATGTGTGAACGTTCCTCAATGTTCGTCATGCTAATAAGTCACATTTGCAGCCCCGTGAACATGAGAATGGTCATCTTGGAAAACAGGAATAGGGATGTTATGTTCCTCTGTAAGATGATGATAAGCAAAAAGCAAAACCTGATTGTCCAGCTGTTCAGTGTAGCCACTGTGGTTCAAATTTACTGTCACCTCAACCAAAGAACCCATTTCCACATAACCGAAACACCCCCAGAACATCACAGAGGTGACTCATTGTTTGTCTGGGGAGCTTATAATATCTGATAGTGTAAATTCACTTAGACCACAAATCCTTGGATATAACCCCTAATGTACATCATCCCAAAATGGTACCAGTCGATACACACGGCTATGTGTGAAGCTGACCCACACTTTTTCCCTTCAAGTGCTGATGTTACAAAATCTGAATTTGAAGTAAGGAAGTAAAATGTCATATCTGGATTATAGCTTGGTATATGAGTGGAGGCTAACTGATAGTGTGTACAGTAGCAGTTTCTCAAGTGTAGTGTTTGAAATATATGCTAGCTTCAAGCATAGTTGGCTCAGTAAGGCTGTAACAATGGAACTCTTGTTGCGTCAGTAAGCACATGTCTGAAAGGTAGAGCAGAAAAAACATGGAGGCTGAGACAAATAGCCATCCAACCCTCTCGGGTCTCATTTGAATTATTATTATTTTATTATCATTATTATTATTATTATTGGCCAAATGGAACACAGCTGCATGCTACCATGGGATGTTTGTAGTAGCATCTCTGTTTTAGACAAGCTTCCACTATTACTGGACATTAAAATGACTTAACAAATGCGTTTGTGTTTACGGCGGCCCCAACAGGTGACTTTTAGGCTGATGTCATTGTCTCCTCCAAACACATATGAAGTCAGTGTGGAAACACAGGTCACCAGGCCGAAGAGAATAAATCGCTTATTAATTACTTGAATAATATTTTGCTCACTTAGATCACCTCGCGGATCACAGCCTATAAAAGTTTCCCCCTATGTCACACGCCTGCGACAACAAGACCTGCTCTATTTCAGGGCTCTGACACTAACGCATGTAGGTGCTGGATCGCATACAGGTCTCAACATCTGGAACGGGCCCGGACGCGCCATCAGAACAGGCCTACATCGAGTGCGTTATGTTGAACATACGGAATCTCTCATTCTCTTTGTGTTAGATGATTACATGCCTGCCAAGAATGAATATCTCACAGTCTATATATGCTGGGAGGGGAATGGGGTGGGTGAAATTATGCTGGAAGAGAAGTTCACTGACAAATACAGTGCTGGCTAACACACACATACAGTGCATTACTGGCCAACATGTGGTGAGGTGTGTGGAGATACACTACCGGTCAACAGTTTTATAGCAATTGCAAGGACAACAGTTGCAAAGGTATCTCTTTGAATGATGCTGTATCTCATACATTGTATTCCCCCTCCTTAGGGATGCTGGTGGGTTTGATGAAGAGATAATTTCTAAATAGGGAACCGGGTTTCCCGCACACCCAGGGCATCTGGTTCAGGGGTTGGGTCCACCAGGAAAGTGGGGTACCTCCTATCCGACAGACAGGAATCCACTGAAGACATTCACATATACATATAGCCAGGGTGTATGAATGGTCGTTATTGATGTTATGTTCTGAGACTCATTCCGGTATCTTTCTGTACTGTTGCTTCAAGATGGGAAATTATCATCTAAAAATGAGAAAACATCTAAAAAAGATTTGAAATTTCACTAATGGAATGTGGATTTCCTGAGAATGGAAGTTTTATTTACCAGTTAGAACAATTGAAGAAGAAACTGGAGAGAAAGGAGGAAGTAGGAAGGAATGACCAAACAAGTGCTGGATTTCTGGCAGATTGAAAGGCGTTTGGTCAGTGGCAAGTTGAAGCATGTAGGAGATATAGGAAGGTAGGGAACTCTATGTCCTTACCCTCTACTCTGTGTGTTTCCAAGCAGGTTGACCCGGACCTGGCCCCATTGAAACAAGCCCACCCACTGCGCAAACCCCCAATACAGGCGAAAGCCCCGCCAGCCTACGCACCTCTGCCACTGCCTCCCATGCTGCCACTGTCACTGCCTCCCATGCTTAGCCCACCTCATTTCCATAGTGGACTGGTGTATGATGAATCTTCACCAGGCGGAAACCCAGTGACCACCCTGACCCAGCCTGACCGATCGGGAGAAAGCCACCCGGTGATAATGATACAAAAGATAGTAGTAGTCGGACAGGATGAAACAGTTTCAGTTCACCGTCCATGGACCGTAACGGACATGAAGGAGGCCTTGGTCCATCTTCCGGACCCCAGACAGGCTGGAGGACGGAAAATGTCAGAGGAACTGTTGATCTTCTGTAAGGAATTCCGTCCCACCACTGACGAACTTCACAGGCTGTTGATGATGAAGCTAGGGGCCGACTGGTCCCAGAACTGTACCCAGAACGAAATCTGCACCTGGTGGACACAGAATGACAGGACTGTTTGAACCAGGCTTACCATGATGCCATCGACACTCTGAGGGACCGCATCATGGTCACCTTGCCCATCCGGATGGACATGACGAAGATAGCTCAACGTAAGAGGGTGAAACGGTGCATGTGTACCTAGCACGACTCATGGAGGTGCACGACATGCGCTCAGGCCTGGAGAGACCAAACAACACCAACGACGCTGACATATCACCGTGGGAAGCCCACTTGTGCAATAGCTTCATGAATGGCCTTAAACCAGACAGCTATGGTGAAGCAAACCTGCATCACCTGGGACACTGGTAACACAAGCTCATGCTGCTCGTGCTGAGAAGCTGCTGAAAGAAAAAGAGAAGAGAAAGACCGAAAAGAGGAGCAAAGACCTGCATGACGCCATTCTCACCATACTAAGCATCACAGGCAAAACTGCGAACCATGCATACCAACCACAAGGACAGAGCCAAGTTTGACGATCGTAAAGGCAGAGGACAAGGAAAGGGGAGAGGTAATGCGTGTTTCCGGTGCGGAAAAGAGGGACATTTTATCAGAGACTGTCCAGAAAGAACAAAGAGCGAACATCCAGGCAGACTGAGGGGCTGAGCCAAATGATAGCACCTCACCTGAGAGAGGGAGAGCTAACACACAATGTGATGAGATAGGAGCACAAGAAAATTTCACTGGTGAAATCACACACACATGTTTGAAATATACTGCTGTCCATGCACCAAACTACCAGTGCATGCCACTAGAAGTTGAAGGTAAAACCTTGACCTTTCTAGTGGACTCTTGGGCTATATACTCAGTCATTAGACAACAACAGCTTGAGAGAACCATACCTCTGGGGTCTTGTACCGTTGACACGGTCAGAGCCACGGGCCACATGGTAACGGAATGCTTCTTGACCCCCCGCACCTTTGTAGATGAGGATACCTGCCGCCATTTTCTTTGGCTGAAGCAGGCTGAGAGCTGGTGAGCCAGTGGTGCATGATGGGATGCAGTACACCACACCTGTATACTAGAAACTCTGACTTCAGTGCACTACAGATTTTCAGTTTGGTCACATACTGCGTACTACGTTCTACTTTTAGGTAGATTTAGTATGAGAGGAGTATGTAGTATGGCATTTTGAATACAGCCTCTCTCTCCTCATCTCTCTCTCTCTCTCTCTCTAGATGAAAACTCTAGCATGAAAAGAGCATTTCAACTTAAGGATTAGGAAAGAAGGAAATTCATTTTCACGTAAAACTGCAATGCAACCACACAAGGCCGTGTTTACATCCTTAAAAATGACTTAAAAGGTAAGTTTTATACTTTTCTAAAAGAGAAATATGCAGGAGAGATAAGCAAAAGCAGGGGGAAACCCAAAAAGGAACCATATGCATAAAATTAGCTGAAAACTCGATATTTCATAGAATAGTTATTTCGTAGAATTATTATTACACCTACAGAGTGTCTCCTTGCATGTATATACTGAACATTCTGTGCAGTCGGTGGCAACCAGTAAAGGGCTATTTGCTAGCGGGTGTTCTGTTCTGAAATTATACACCCTGATCTGTTTGCAGGTGAAAGGGAAACATGATGTAGGTCTTATTCAAAACACAGAACCAGTGGTGACCACCCCAAATCTGATTTTAGACCTAAACAGACTCAGTACCCTTTAAAACGAGAGGCCATCAATGGCATTAGGTCATATTTGACTATTAGAAACAGAAGTAGTAGTCCCTTGCTCACTGGACTCACTAGTGTAACAGATTCCCCTTAAAAAAGCTAGAAAGCCTCTTCAGAAAGACGGATGGCGATTTGTTCATTATTTACAAGCAGTGAATGCAGCTGTTAAGCAGTGCCCAACTTACCGAAGCCGTACACAATTCTGGGCCAAGTCCACCTGAGGCCAAATGGTTTTCCGTAGTAGCTCTGGCTTTTTTTTAGCGTTCCCGGACATCCAGAAAGTCAATTGTGGTTCGCTTTCACGTTTGATGGGAAACACCTTCATACTCCCTCTGTCAAGGCTATTGTGAGTCATCCACTGTATACAACAAGAGACTAACGGACAGGCTTACTAGCCTTTTAGTTTACCAACTAAAGAACAGTGTCATAAAGATACGCTCACTTTGCTGCAGCACCTTGCGAAGAGGGATGTAAAGGCACTTGCCCACTGACTGACTGGTATTTTCTGTGTGGCTCCAGGGTCCAGTGGTTCTCCCTGCCTGGTGTCAGGTGTTTGTACCATAATATCTCTCACAGAGCCAGTTTTTATCATAGATAGTGTACAGGACCACCCACAGCACTCACCACGGTGCCGCAGATCTATACAGAGGCATGCCAGACAACCATAGGACTGTTTCCACATGTGGGGCTAGGATTTGTTAGACGGGCTGTAGAAGAGACAAGGTATGCTTTCCTGTCCTTTGTTAACACCACAATAGCCACAAATGAGGCTATATGAATCCGAAGGCATTCATAACATGACTGTTATCTGTGACTATCTGATGTACAAAGAGGTTACAGATTCACTCTTTGACTTCTTCTGGCTCACATCTGGAGCATGGCACTCTGCTCTCCTGAAAATTGACTTGCCGCTGCTCACCTTGTTACCATTTTATAACCATTCTATAATCATATTGTTACTATTCTATAACATTCTATAATGACCTTGTTACCATTTTATAACCATTCTATTATCACCTTATTATATTTTATAACATTTTAATCACCTTGTTTAAATGTGGGGAGAGGAGGAGGAGAATGCTGAAACACCGGCACCTGAAAGTAGCAAAGCAGGAACGTATGTTGAATCCTTTTAAAGACAGGTGGTGTACTGCGATTGGCCAGAGGACTGAATGAGTGATGTAGCATTGGAGAAATAATTTTTTGAGCACTACTGTGTCTTACATACTCCAAACTGGATGTCTGGTTCCTATCACCCCCACTGTGAACATTCTCACTTGGTAGGTTTCTCTAGGACGGGGCGTCCAACAACCACTTCAACATCAAACTACTCGTCAAATTACTCTCTGTTATTCTTCTGCTATGAAGCCGAAGCCTTGGTTTCAGTAAAAGCATTTTGCATTAAAACAGAATTCAGTTAATGTTTCTTAATGTTAACTAAATGCCCTGAACGAAAGGCACTGCCAGCCTGTCCAGGGTGTCCAGGGATAGGCTCCAGCACCCCCTGTGACCCAGAAGAATTAGCGGTGGGTGAATGTAAGAAGGCATGTAAGAAGGCAAACTTTTGATGGCCGGTTTATTACAGTCCCAAGGGCCTCTGCGGTCATGTGTCTGCAAACACGAAGTCCAGACTTGTTCTCGTCATTCTGTTTACATCAGCCCCAGCTGCTAGCTCTCAGTGTAGCACTGTACCTAACCAATGGAGCTTCTCAGGTTGTAAACAGAGGATGTGTTGTAACCGCTACAGTCTGAGTCTAAAAGCTACAGCACTAATGGCCACACGCAAATAAGCCATCCAAATATGTGCAAATCATTCAACAGAAAAAGCCAGACACCTGCGCCCCACATATTCATACATACTGTACATGTGTTTTTCCATGTCATTTTTCAAACTCATGTACACAGAGTACCCATACATGTTTGTCCTTCTTTTGCTGCAGCAACAGCCTCTACTCTCCTGGGAAGGGTTTACACTAGACATTGGAACATTGCTGAGGGCATCTGATTGCATTCAGGGCATTAGTGAGATCAGATACTGATGTTGGCTGATTAGTTCTGGATCACAAACAGCACTCTAACTCATCCCAAACGTACTGGATGGAGCTCTATCACTGTAAAGAATGCAGTTCCACAGATCCACAGCCCAATGCTGGAGGGCTTTGTACCCCACTAGCTCATGCCTGGCGTTGGCCATGGTGACTTCTGATGCACTCATCATCAAAAGAATAGTTGCACAAATAGCTGCACCCAGAAAGAATCAACTGTCAGAAACCAAACTTGGTGGGTAGGTTTGACATTGTGAGACATGCGAATGATTCAAGTTTCACGCTCGGCCACTCATGTGATGTAAGCAAGGTGGGGTCTTATCGCAGTGCTGGACTGACCCAACAGCCATGCTTGCTGACAGTCAGCGAGCAGTAATGCCCTCTATCAGTCACCCTGTTGGTGCCAGCACCGTTGGATGACGCAGGAGTACAGGTACTGTTTTACACCGTTTCAATGTCACCAAAGACTGCAATGGTGTCGTGCCAGACTGTCATGGAGTGACTCAGAATGGCACCGGGTCATCTTCAGTGACAAATCCTCCTTTTTGTCTTGGTGGACGGAACCAACGAATCCTTGTGTGGAGGCACCGTGGTCAGCGGCAAGATGAACGGTTTGTTGTCACATGTCACATGTTCAGAAGGCCTGGTGTCACTCCACCTCCGCCCCTACCACAAATCTGCAGGAACTGTATGGAAATTCAAGCTGCATGGGTTGGATTATCACAGGACACCATTAGGACCCTCTACAACTCCAAGCCGAGACATCTGGCATGTTGCCTGACGCCATACTGAGAGACACTACTTCTGTATGTGTAGCTCAATAAATATTGCCCATATCAGTCTAAATGTATCATCATTTATTGTTCTTGGTAACCTTTATCTTCCTTCCCAATAGCATATGATGCACACACACCTGCAAGCATTTCCACACGAATACCATCTCTGGAGACAAATATTGGACACCCCCCATTTCAAATATGATCCTTCACAAACCAAATAGCATTTGACCAGTTACAAGAATATTTGGAGTAGCGTTATGAAGTTTAGCTGTGGAGCGCTCTAAAATCAGAATATCAAAAAAAAACACTGTAACTATAGTCCCCTCAACTATTTACTTCAAATATTATTATCATGGTGCTGATTCAGAATAACCTTTATAGAGGCTGTTAAGCCTGCCACCAGAATTTTCCTTTTTGGAAAATTTAAAGACCAGAATCATCACACAATAACAAAAGAGCTTTCATCAGCTACAAGATTCCAAAACTTTGCTACTACTGGACCCTGCCAGGAAAACTGGAGAAAAGTACCCAGTAATGAAAGATGGCATCTGGTGGAGCTTTTTATCACTACTGAGCTTTATCTGGAAGGCACCAAGAGGAGTTACATAAAGCCTGTGAAGAACTTTATAATGGATTAATTGATGGCACAAGTTCTTGGTCGTAAATACATTATTCCAGAGTACATAGTAGTTAGCCGATATGAGTCTACTATAAATCAATGACACAAGACCCTGAGTTGAGGTAGCTGGTCAAAGGTCAACCAATGGATGGGACCCCAAAGGACTATCCCAGGGAACACCATGAGCCCATGGTGGAGAACGAATTCTGAGGTATATAAAATAGGATGTGCCAGGAAGAGAAAAAGTCCTGAACAGGATGGATGCCATTTTTATGTGAACGGAGGGTGGATAATTGTGTCCAGAACTGGTGTAAGAGTCACGAGGTCGTAAGGCCATTATCCACAAAAATCCCTCTGGATATACCCAATATACCAACCACATCCCAACCTTAATCATTCATAACTGTTCAAACGTAACTTTTCCCATGGCACTCAAATAAATTTGATATTCTGGGATCATATATGAGCAAGAGTTTAGTGATATCGTTTCAGTCACAGGAATGTAAATGAAACATCTATTTCCTCTGTAGTGATGTCATCCATGCTGGGTCGCTGGTTATGACCTTGTCTTGCTCTTGAAGTATTATAATGGAGCATTCCCTCAAAACGTTACATCATGGGCTGGCCTCTGAAATCATAATCTATGTGGTGCTTGGCCCTGCTGTTATCATACAGGAATCTGCAGCCCTTGCCAATATAGCTGTTTAACACAAGATACGTTTCGGCCTCCCGGGGTCAGGCATGCTAAAGCTTTGGTCAAAGTCTCTCTGGTGAGTCACGAGGACAGTTCAGTGGTCCAGGACCAGACTTCTTCTTCTTAGTGTATTTTTTGTCTTCTCCTTGCACCACTAAACATCTTAGTAGATGTAATCTTTATGGCAGATCTGACAATCAATCAATCAGTCAAACAATCAATTAACCAATCAACCAATAAATCAATCAACCTTCATTTTAACTCTATATTACATTTTCAATGCCTGGCTCATTTCCAATGTAGCCAAGCATTTACATCTTAAGAGACTGAAAATGAAATTAAAATGTTTTTTTAATCTGGAAAACTATATTAAAAGAAAAACCATGAAGAACAAATTGGCAATACAATCAAACAAGATAATTGGTAATAATAATAATAATAATAATAAAGGGGAAAATAATCAAATAAAATCAATATAATAAGCTAATTCATAAGATTGCAGCATAAAAGGATAAGTAGGCAAGCTAAAATTAAAACAAAGAAATTGAAGGATTATTAAAAGTAATTGAATTAAAGTAAAATAGCACATTTTGATAAAATATATATAAA
This sequence comes from Semaprochilodus insignis, assembly GCA_034552555.1. NCBI lineage: Eukaryota > Metazoa > Chordata > Actinopteri > Characiformes > Prochilodontidae > Semaprochilodus > Semaprochilodus insignis. Next base: position 10,820,184 of record CM067487.1, on the reverse strand, counting down.
ATGCTAATAAAAGTCAAGTTAAACAGTTACAGGCAGAGTGGAGGTGGTTAGAAATTAAGAGTTTCAAATGACGGAGTGGGTTTTAGTGTCTCCTTCAAAATATGATGGAAGGGAATATTAAAGTACAAATGACATGATTAAACTCAATTTTCCCACTGTACTGACAGAGGTTACAGGATGCAGATACAGGTGAAGGTGTTTTAAGTAATTGTCACAAGTTGTTTGAATAATGTATATGAGACAGAAAGTATCATAACACAATGACAATACAGCAATACACAATTAACACAGATAATTTATACAATCATTTCTGATGCAAACCTTGCTCACTCTCACAAACTTGCTGATTGACATTATGGGACTGTTGATTTTGTCTGAATGTTGATATTGTCTGAATGAGGCATGGAACCCAGTGTCATTTTAAGTGGGCCTACCAGTGGACTACACATGTAAACATAAACAAGACATACTCAGGATTAAGATCATACTGTTTCCTTTATAAATAAAAATTTCCAAACAAATTTTGTACTGGATGTGTTTATGTACAAGGCAAGAATAATTACACATGATTTTCTTAAATATTTCTCAATCAAAAGATTAAGTACAAGTATAGGCCAAGTAATTTTCTGTATACTGTCAGTATAAGCCGAGTATACTTCAGAATAACTGTGTTTAGTATGTCACTGATAAGTACATATGAAGTACACTTAAAGCACACTAGCTTATATTTGGTTTAAAAGAATCATACTAATATCACACTTCAATAAACTTCTTTTTGTAAGGGTATTGAAGTGGTTGGGGTGGCTAGATCATGTGAGTAGAGGTTGAGCCAAAAGAGCCAACAGAGAGTCTTCATCTGGGTCCTATATATTATACAAGAAAATCCAATATATTTGCACATTTAACATAATGCACATTGTAAGTTAATGATTCTATCCTACTTATGTTGTGTTTTCTGTTACAGAGATGAATTCAGCCTATGCAGAAGAACAGACTGCAGAACGCTTTCTAGGGAAAGTACAAAAACAAACAGCTACTCATGAAGCAGTTTCAGCACATTCTAGACTAACCTCATCATGCAGACTCTAAAATCAAATAATTCTGTCCCAGTGGAGAACGATGACACATGAGCATAATTAATTGCTTGAATGTTCTTACTCATGTTCCCACTGTTATCACCGGGCCCATACTGAGCTACAAGTGATTGGATGAAGTACACAAACCTTGTACTTGAGTTAAAGTAGAGAGGTAAATTCCTCTCTTTAGACCTCCACTTCAGTAAAAGTACTAAAATATTTACCTTCAAATGTACTTAAGTATGCAGAGTAAAAGTTGCATGATTTATTATGGTTCAAATGTCCTATTATCATTTCTGGAACAAGACTCTTAATCAGCTCATTAGGTGAAGAGACTCTAGTGTTACTCTCAGTCAGAAGGTCATTAATTAGCCTGACACTAATGTCTATTCAAATGAACCTAAGCACAAAACACTGAAGAGAACAGTTTCATTAGCTAGAACCAAGCTGTGTCCAACAGGTCAAAACAAGCTCAGAACAAAGTGACAACTGTACTAAACACTACTTACAGTACACTAACACTTTACACTTACTGAGTTACTGTACACCAACATACTACTTGCAGTACACTAACGCATTACACTTACTGAGTTACTGTACACCAACACGCTACTTACAGTGCACTAACACATTACACTTACTGAGTTACTGTACACCAACACACTACTTACAGTGCACTAACACGTTACACTTACTGAGTTACGTACACCAACACACTACTTACAGTGCACTAACACGTTACACTTACTGAGTTACCGTACACCCACACACTACTTACAGTGCACTAACACATTACACTTACTGAGTTACCGTACACCAACACACTACTTACAGTGCACTAACACATTACACTTACTGAGTTACGTACACCAACACACTACTTACAGTGCACTAACACGTTACACTTACTGAGTTACCGTACACCCACACACTACTTACAGTACACTAACACGTTACACTTACTGAGTTACCATACACCCACACACTACTTACAGTGCACTAACACGTTACACTTACTGAGTTACGTACACCAAAACACTACTTACAGTGTACTAACACATTACACTTACTGAGTTACATAGACCAACACACTACTTGCAGCACACTAACACTAAACTTACTGAGTTACTGTACACCAACACACTACTTACAGTACACTAACACATTACACTTACTGAGTTACCATACACCCACACACTACTTACAGTGCACTAACACGTTACACTTACTGAGTTACGTACACCAAAACACTACTTACAGTGTACTAACACATTACACTTACTGAGTTACATAGACCAACACACTACTTGCAGCACACTAACACTAAACTTACTGAGTTACCGTACACCAACACACTACTTACAGTACACCAACACATTACACTTACTGGGTTACTGTACACCAACACACTACTTACAGTGCACCAACACATTACACTTACTGAGTTACTGTACACCAACACACTACTTACAATACACCAACACATTACACTTACTGAGTTACTGTACACCAACACACTACTTACAGTACACTAACACGTTACACTTACTGTAGTAGTAGTTACTGTACTGTACTGACACTGATATATTTGGGTGTGTATGTAACTGTGTAGATGTAAACCTGGTTCTGAACTGTCCACTTACAGTGACTCCTCAGTTTCACTCTTAGTGTTGCAGAGTGGTGAATATGGCAGGCTTGGTCGGTGCTGCAGCCAGAAAAGCCTGGCGTGTGAAACGCTATCACACCAACACGTTGACAGATCGAGCAAAGTAAAACAAAGATCATGCTTAAATACTATAGACGTTTTAAGCACAGGCCAGTGAAGTCACCGTACTGGCCTGCTCCAGACCGCAGATAACATAACTGAGGCTAACCCATATCTAGAATGAACATGGGAAGAGTTCAGACGCTGGACTGAATAACTGTCACTGGGACAAAGTGCATGTTTAAGTGACATGCTGAGTAATTGTTACTGTGACATTAATTAGTACTATCAGGGCTTGTAATTAAGTGGATAGACAGCTGTAATGCATCAAACACAATCCAACTGACTCAAAGTCCCTCTTACATGATCTGACACAGAGCTTAGTCTGTGCTCTGCTATGCACTTTGGATTTGAATGAGTGTGAGAGATAAAACTGCGATTGCACATGATTTGGGTTCTATGTATGGCGAATATGCTGCATTTCCTCACATCTATGTCGAGCATAGACTAGTGCTGACGATGACTAGTCAAGACTAAGTGAGAGGGGAATCTAAATGGACATGATTCCAAGTCAAGACCAAGTTCAAATAAATGGAAAACCGAGTCAACCCAGGAGAAAAAAGCACACTGAAGTATATTTAATTTAAGTGTACTTAGTATACTTCCTTCCTTGCACTGTTTAGTGTACTGAAAGTGTGCGATTTTCACATACTAACTATGTACTTAACATGCTAAATATATATCATTAGTGCTGTTACTATTTTGAAACCAAGATTCACTGAGATAGGTATTAAAGCTCACTTCTAGTATGTTAAAATTTGCAAATTAGTATACATATATACCTATATACCCACTACTTACTATACTTAGTAAGTCCACTGAAGAACTAATGAGGTAAAATGTACAAATGTACTTGTAATTATTACTTTTATTATATCGTGTTCATAATTGCATATATATATATATATATATATATATATATATGTGTGTGTGTGTGTGTGTGTGTGTGTGTGTG
>CM067487.1:10784182-10816069 GCA_034552555.1 Semaprochilodus insignis | reverse complement strand
AACACATTACACTTACTGAGTTACTGTACACCAACACACTACTTACAGTACACTAACACATTACACTTACTGTAGTAGTAGTTACTGTACTGTACTGACACTGATATATTTGGGTGTGTATGTAACTGTGTAGATGTAAACCTGGTTCTGAACTGTCCACTTACAGTGACTCCTCAGTTTCACTCTTAGTGTTGCAGAGTGGTGAATATGGCAGGCTTGGTCGGTGCTGCAGCCAGAAAAGCCTGGCGTGTGAAACGCTATCACACCAACACGTTGACAGATCGAGCAAAGTAAAACAAAGATCATGCTTAAATACTATAGACGTTTTAAGCACAGGCCAGTGAAGTCACCGTACTGGCCTGCTCCAGACCGCAGATAACATAACTGAGGCTAACCCATATCTAGAATGAACATGGGAAGAGCTCAGACGCTGGACTGAATAACTGTCACTGGGACAAAGTGCATGTTTAAGTGACATGCTGAGTAATTGTTACTGTGACATTAATTAGTACTATCAGGGCTTGTAATTAAGTGGATAGACAGCTGTAATGCATCAAACACAATCCAACTGACTCAAAGTCCCTCTTACATGATCTGACACAGAGCTTAGTCTGTGCTCTGCTATGCACTTTGGATTTGAATGAGTGTGAGAGATAAAACTGCGATTGCACATGATTTGGGTTCTATGTATGGCGAATATGCTGCATTTCCTCACATCTATGTCGAGCATAGACTAGTGCTGACGATGACTAGTCAAGACTAAGTGAGAGGGGAATCTAAATGGACATGATTCCAAGTCAAGACCAAGTTCAAATAAATGGAAAACCGAGTCAACCCAGGAGAAAAAAGCACACTGAAGTATATTTAATTTAAGTGTACTTAGTATACTTCCTTCCTTGCACTGTTTAGTGTACTGAAAGTGTGCGATTTTCACATACTAACTATGTACTTAACATGCTAAATATATATCATTAGTGCTGTTAAACATGTACTTAAATAGAACTAATTGTACGTAACTGTACTATTTTGAAACCAAGATTCACTGAGATAGGTATTAAAGCTCACTTCTAGTATGTTAAAATTTGCAAATTAGTATACATATATACCTATATACCCACTACTTACTATACTTAGTAAGTCCACTGAAGAACTAATGAGGTAAAATGTACAAATGTACTTGTAATTATTACTTTTATTATATCGTGTTCATAATTGCATATATATATATATATATATATATATATATATGTGTGTGTGTGTGTGTGTGTGTGTGTGTGTGTGTTGCTCTTGTATTTAGGGCATTTTGCTGTTATTAAAGTACATTTCTAGTACATTCAAATATATATATATTTTTTACAAAGACTAAAAATCAAAAAATCAAAAATCAAGCCCTCTTCAAGACCAGGCCTTAATTAACCTTATGTCCTTTGGGTGCTAATAAAAAGAAAGTTCTTTGAAAATCAAAAAAAAAAAAAAAAAAAAAAAACTACACATGGAACAGATTCTTGTCCTGACTCTCTGGCTTCCAACTCTTTGATCTCTGGTTTTCTCTTCTTTGAGAAAGATTCTTTGATTTATCATCTGGTTTTGTTTGTCCTTTCCGATTGCTTGTTTGGTTTTCAACTCTCGCTTGCCTCTTCGTTTATGACTTTGCCTGTGCCTTTTGCTGTGATCGCCTGGATTATGTTTTTGAGCCTAACTGCCAATCTGTCAATAAAACCCAGCTTTGCTTTTAGCTCAGCGTGTGTCAATCTAATATATATATGCACTGTATTAAGCACACAAAACAATAACGTGCTTGAAATGTACTTGTTGTTATTCAAATATACTTCATTTTTACATGGGATACTCTATAAACAAAATACCATGCTCACTGATACCACTTGCTGATATTGAAGTACATTTCCAGTACATTCAAATATACTTCCACCCAGTGGTCCAAAAGGACAAGCAGCTTAGAAGATGAATGAATGAATGAATTAAATTGACCATATAATACAGATGCAACAAAAAGACATGAGAACTTGAGAAGATTAAGATTTAAAGTATTGCATATAGTTTTGTTACAGGACAATTGCAATGGTTAAACCAGTGAGACCCCTCTTTTGTTGCCGTGTTTATTGTTAAACAGTAAAGGTTAAAACAGAATTTGCTCCAGCTGGTATGAATTAATAGTTCATTTAATAGTGGTAAGTAGGTTTTAACATAAAGATTCATATCTTCTTTTATACGTTTTTAGGAGCCCAACAGTGTTGGATCCTTACTTTTGAATTTGTTCCACAGTTCAGCTTTTTACAGGAACAAAAAAAATAACTTACATAGTAACAGCATTAAGACAAACAGAACAACACTGCCTCGTCCCTTCGATTTTGACAAAGTGAGCAGAAAAAGAAAACATGCAATGCCAGCTATGAAAAAAGGCTGCTATATGACGTCGCAGCATTACGTTCATGGCTTCTCAGCAAGCCAGGCGCTCTAAATTCAATATTTATATCCCCCACAGCCTCTGATAAGTGCAGATTAGATGTATGGTAACAGCTCACTGGCAACATTCAATTCTCTCCATTTCTGTCTGATTAAATTCCCCAGGCACTGTTGGCTCAGCGATTCCGTCTGCAAGCTTCAGTACTGTAGATATACAGTGTGCTCATGAGTGAGGCATGAGATATATTTACCACACACTTTTATGTTCAATGCTTTAGTCATGTACATGATTTATGTTGTGCCATGCTTATGTTTTTTCTTTGCTTTTTTTTTTAAAGTGCGACGGTGTCAGTCAGGCTGATGTAAGGCAGGTGTTTCAGTCACTGCACTAAATGTGTAAAGGCAAGACTCACACTTACCAATAAAAGGTCCCCTTACAAATAAAAGTATACTTAAAGTTCATTTTATTAAGTAAACTTAAGTAACATTGAAGTATATTTACCAAGCGTATTTTATGTAGTGGTAGTAAACATGTATGTGCACTATTTCAATACTTCTTGGCCACTTTTTAGTTTATGAAAGTACATTTTAAGTACACTTTGGGTGTAACAGTAGTAAACTTTGAGTACACAACAAGCTTACAAGTTTTATTTTGAACTGCAATTATACTATACTATACTAACTATACTAAGTAAACCTATAGGTATATTGTTAGTTGACTAGTTACATACTTCTACTCCACTTTTAAGTTTATGGAAGTGCACTTTTAAGTATACTTTACACAATACGTTTTATGCTGAACTGCAGCTATACTAAAAGTACAGTATGTAGTACATGCACTTTTTAGTTTATGAAAATACACTTTTAAGTATACTCTCATTGAACTACTAGTTTAGTAGTTTCTGAAACTGCAAATATACTTGTTTTATTTACAGTTTACTACTTCTTATTTATTTTTGCACTTTAAAGCATATGACTAGATTTGGATTTAGGTATTATTTTTATACTTCAAATATGCCTTTAACTGTAAACTGTGTTTAAGCAAATGTACCAGTGGACTACACATATAAAAATACTCAGACATACTCAGAAGTAAGAACTTACTTGTTCTCTTTCTAAATCAAAATTTCCAAACAAAAGGTGAACTGGATGCCTGGATATACAAGGCAAGACCATTTAATTGTATTTTTTAAGTATATCTTCATCAAAAGATTAAGAATAGGAATATAATACTTAGACTTTTTTGTATCCTATAGTGTCAGTATAAGCCAAGTATACTTACATGTAAGTGTATTTAGTATGTCAATTATACCTACATAAAGGGAAATGAAAGCACACTCTCTTATTTTTTGTTAAAAGGAAGTTCATTAATATCACTCTTGAGTAAACATCTGTTTTGGAAGCTTCTTCGCTTGGAGAGAGAAACTTTAAGGATCATTTATTATCCCTACAAATGCTGACATAGAATCTTTACATTATGTATAGGTTCTTTAGGACCTCCTGTGCTCAAAAAGGTGCTTTTTAAACTATTAACTCATTTGGTCCATATTTGGTGGATGCCTTCCCTGGCCTTTTACTGGTTGTTCAAGGGTTCAAATCTGGGAATTTTGTGGGCCAATCCAGATGTGTGAATGTGAGAATGGTCATCTTGGAATACAGGGATAGGAATGTCATGTATCTCGGTAAGATGATGATGAGCAAAAGGCAAAACCTGGTTGTCCAGCAGCTCAGTGTAGGTACTGTGGTTCACATTCGCTGTCACCTCAACCATAGAACCCATTTCCACATAATTAAAACACTGCCAGAACACCACAGAGGTGACTCATTATTTGTCCGGAGCTTTAAGCAAAAGCATGCTTTACTTTGAACCTGATTTTTCTATTAATAAAGGTCCAAAAGATCCAAACAAATTTATGTTTGGAGTGACTAGAAAAAATTTATTCCTTCATAGAATTACATCATATCAGTTTATCTCACACAGTGCACTTAACATTGCAACAGCAATGTTATATAACTATTTTATTAGTAATGTAATCAAATACCTTTTATATCTTACTGGGGAGCAAATGTTGGTGCTTAGCTCACTGGCAGAACGCCAAACCACAAATCATTATGAAATGCAAATGGTCTGTGGAGATCCAGAACCTTGGTCTTAGAATAACTTATTTTAGATGACTGTAATGGTTTTAAACCTTGACTTAATGTCCTTTGGCATTTAACCCACAACTGCCACAAGCACACTTTTTTGGCACTGCTGGTAAACCGGTATGACTGTACACCTGTACTTCCATACACCTGCAAATTCAGCAACTTCCTTCATACTATGGCCTTTAGTATGCCCAAATGCAATCATTGCTTTTAGCCTATTATTACCATCTGCTTTGGACCCATTTTAGCAAACATAGCGGCCCAGCGCCATACTGAGAGACACTACTTCTGTATGTGTAACTCAATAAATATTACCCATATCAGTCTAAATTTATCATCATGTATTGTTCCTGGTAACCTTTATCTTCCTTCCCAATAGCACTGCAATCTGACACTTCCCTGTGGGTGCAACTATTCTTTTGAGGATGAGTGTATTTACCTAATAATAATAATAAGATGAAGAATATGCCATTGCTTTAAATTTAANGTCTAAATTTATCATCATTTATTGTTCCTGGTAACCTTTATCTTCCTTCCCAATAGCATTGCAATCCCACACTTCCTTCTGGGTGCAACTATTCTTTTGAGGATGAGTGTATTTGCCTAATAATAATAATAAGATGAAGAATAGGCCATTGCTTTAAATTTAATCAGTTTACTGCCTGAGCAAAAAAAAAAAAAAAACTCCCAACTTTATGAAAACAACACTGAAAGAAATAAAAGAAAAAAGATAAAATCTGCATTTGCATAATTATACTATTTTTGAAACCAAATTTCTTATTATTATTCAGGGTTATGTGATCCTAAATTAACACTATAGGACTGGGGAATTTGGAGACGTCTCCGGTGGAAATATGTAATTGCATGCAGTTTTCTAACTTTGGATATGCTTGTTTGGTAGTTTTGTGTAGTTTTGTCTCGTTTCAGTCTAGCACGCAAAAACATAAAATCATCTATGGCCAAAGCGTTTGGTCTTTGTTACTTATACGCCAAATAGGCCTTGAAAGTTTGCAACCTGTCTCAGCTAGCCTGTTATAGATTACACTGTCCATTGTATATTATGTGCAGTATAGCTTATATCATGTCGTCAACTAATTTCTCTCAATTTACACTCAGTAGCAAACAATGTAGCTATATAGGTTGAAAACACATCAGTAGTGTTTCATCTCCTACGTTACAACGCATAATGCAATGCAGAATCATATTTGTGTAAAATCTCATAAATATTACTTCACTTGGTTCTTTCACTTTTCGATGTCCTCTGCATCCTTTAGCTTGTCAATAAATGCACATGTAAACTGTCCATGGGGCTCAAAGCACAAAGGCACGGTTCATTATCCTGCCAGAATATCCCATTATTGTGGGTGTACATGAAACCCATGAAGGGCTGCAAATGACACTAAGCAGTGAAACATAGCATGCACTCCCATGCACTGGCATGTTTAAGTGGACCAGTGGACTCAACCCATGCCATAAGAAGACACGGCACACCATTGTGGAATCACTACAAGCCTGCACAGTGCCTTGTGGACAACTGGGGTCCATGGCTTTGTGGGCTCTGCACCACACACAAACACTAACATCTACCCAAAACAACTGGTACCGTGGCTCATCAGACCACGCCACATGTTGCCAGTCCTCTAGGGTCCAGTTAGCAACCTCACAAACCCTGGCGTAATGCCACTTCACAATCAATTTACATACCACTATCCCATGACTTGGTATGTCAGTGTATAAGATCCTTTTGTGAATCTAGCCCCAGGTTTATCCAGAAGAGGTACATAAATATAAAAGTTTCTTTGTATTCAACTGCAGATCCTGCTGATAGTAACTTCCAACACTGATTTTTTTTCTGCTTTTCTAGACATAAAAGCCAGGGAGTATCCACAGCCAGTTAAACTAAGGCCACGCTCCAACTGCAAGTCAAATCTGATTTTTGATTGTCCAGATGGCAAAAAAGCACACGAAATCTGATATTTGCAAAAGTGGATCCACATTTTGAGGTGGTTTGAAATGCAATTCCATTTGTCTCAGTCTGGATGCTCTGGTTGCTCAAACCAGACTTAGAAGTGTCATTTGTGTCATTCATAATGTGACAAACAGCGACAATATCATATCCACAGTGAAGGAAGTGCTGCAACTGATCTAGGTAGGTCCTTGATATCTGGGCACCTAAATCCCATCTTATCATTTGTAAATACCAGCAAGGATGGTCATCTTATAAGATTCAAATTAGGACACAAATCTTATATGCCCAGAGTCTGAAGAGAGCCTACATATTCCCTCAGGTTCAACCTCTTTTGACTTGCTCTAAAAAACACACATTGCATATAACAAAGCTATAGACTGCGTCCCACATGGCATAATTTCAGTACATCAGGTTCAGGAAAATGAGGCATCGACGTGCAATGTATTGCTACAGCATGTTCTTCTCCAAGGTTCCTGAATTTAACATATGGATGACCCATTACTACAGTATATGACATCAATTGAGAGGATTGCAAACGCTGATGGAGCAACCAGATGCAAAACATCTCCAGCTGTGAGATTTGAACCTTCCATTGTTGATAGGAACCAGCTCATCCTTCTGTCCTGTAGAGGAGATTGAAAAATGACTTTAGACTGCATGATGGGACTAAATTTAGAGTGTGATTCATCAAACCTCACCTTCATCAAACCGAAGCCTCATGCAAAGGAATTTTTTGATAGGAATAATGTAAGGCTCTGGTCCCTTGATAATAAATCATTTCACGGTGGGAGTCCACACCTGGACTCATAATGAGGGGATATATGTAGTTGTACTGATTGGGTATTATGTTCTGGAGAGAGAGGGGAAGTTAAAGTTGGGGTCAACTTAACTGACACAGCAACTAAACTTTCTGGTATTGTTTTAAACTGGGGCCTTTCAGAACCTTGGTGGTGAAGTGCTTTGCCAAAAGTGGGTTGCTTTAAAAGAGTAAAGAGTTTTAAAGAGTACTTCATATCAACAATGTACAAGCCTTGTACACTACCAGTCAAACATTTAAACACACCTAAAGACTCTAAAGATTTACACTTAACAGTTCCAACAATACATATCCTAATATACCACATATACTCTTGATGGATCACAATGTATTTGTGCCATATTGCCACCTCTAATATATATTTATATTGTATATAACTTTTATCTCTATTTTTTGCAATGTGTAAAAGCTCCAAAAAGCTTCAGTGTAGTGAACATTCATGATGGACTGCAGAAAGCTGCTTTATTCTCCTGTAAAGTTCCATTTTGGAGGTTTTTAAGTTGGACTGAATAATTCCACAAGTGCTATTTTATAGTTTGATGTCTTCATTTTACTCTAATGTAAAGCATTAAGCTACAAATAAGGAGAATCTTCTACGAGAGGTTAATTTATGTACAGTTATACATATTATCCACAGTGTAATTCTACCTCCGTATACTGTCATCTTGTACATTCTGCATCTTTTGCACATCCATGCACAGTCAATTTACACATTCATAACTAATATACAATATTTTCTCCGCTGCCATTCAATTCCATGACACTCGGGCACGACACCATTGCAGTCTTTGGTGACGTTGATGTGGTGTTAAGGACAGTCGTTGTGACGGTCTGCATGCATGTAGTGCTATGTCGTGCAGCCGTCTGCCAGTGGTGCTGGCACTAACAGGATGACTCATGGAGGGCATCACTGCTCACTGAATGTCTGCAATTGTGGCTGTTGGGTCAGTTAGGTCAGTTAGAAACTTGATTCCTTTGTATGTCTCACAATGTCAAACCTACCCACCAAGTTTCATTCCAGTCAGTTGACTGCTTCTGTTTGCAACTATTTGTGCATCTATTCTTTTGATGATGAGTGTACATTATTTGGTAAGCACCATAAAACTAGTACGTACACATGAGAGAGAGGTATTGAAGAATGGGCCCACGTATAGGCTCTTAGAGTTTAAGGTGGTTTAAATATTGTGCTTATTAAGTCAACCATGCAACAAGCATCATACAAGTGTTCGGAAGACGTCGGGACATTGTTTTACAGGAGTTCACCTTGTGACAGTGATGGCCTTGTTTTAGTTGGCCGAGTTGGCTCCTGGTGGAGTGATCTCACTCTGTGTCTGTGTTCCCCTGATTCCCCTTTCCGTCCCCACCCTGCTCTCCCTCTCTGCTCTCCGCGAATCTGAGGCTAAGGCCGACCTGACTTCATCTTTTACATCAGTCATTTGCAGGAATACGGAATGCAAAACATTCGCAGGAACCTTAGCCTCAGCAGCCTATGCAGTGCAGGAACCTTTCTCTTATTGAATTACAACTGAAAGTTGGCAGGAATGGACTTCAGACTTTTGCCACTTTTTTCTTTCTCATTTCCTTTCTGTTGGAAATCTTATCACTTTGTGTGTGTCAGTGGCTTGTTTCCAAATGACCATGGACTAATTGCTCCTAAATTGGTTTGGGTCTCAACTAATTCACTAGTTCACAGAATATGATCACACAAACACCTGAACGTCGCGACTGAAAGTCTGAACCGAGATTCATGCTTTCTGTTACACTGTATATGTTTGATTTCATATTGAAATTTTGCAAGCACACTTAATAACTTAGCATGACACTGATGCCATTGCGCACCCGGGTAGCACAAGACTCCATAGATGGTCTGTGAACCTGAAATGAACATGTTGGCGTTAGAAGAATTGAAGGAGCCCAGAAGGAATTGTGGGATTGCAATGCTATTGAGAAGGAAGATAAAGATTACCAGGAATAATACATGATGATAAATTTAGACTGATATGGGCAATATTTATTGAGCTACACACAGAAGTAGTGTCTCTCAGTATGGCGTTGGGCTGCCATGTTTGCTAATGCAGCATGCCAGACGTCTCAGCATGGAGTTGTAGAGGTTCCCAATGGTGTCCTGTGATAATCCATCCCATGCAGCTTGAATATTCTCACACAGTTCCTGCAGATTTTGCGGTAGGGGCGGAGGTAGAGTGAGACCAGGCACCAATGAGGCCTACAAAGAAAAGAACACAGTACCTACAGTCAGATATGGTGGAGGTTCAAAGATGTTTTGGGATTGTTTTGCTGCCTCTGGCACTGGGTGCCTTGACAGTGTGCAAAGCGTCATGAAATCTGAAGATTACCAAAGGATTTTGGGTTGCAATGTAGGGCCCAGTGTCAGAAAGCTGGGTTTGTGTCCTAGGTCATGGGTCTTCCAGCAGGACAATGACCCCAAACATTCTTCAAAAAGCACCCAGACACGGATGTAACAAAGCGCTAGAGAGTTCTGAAGTGGCCAGCAATGAGTCCAGATCTAAGTCCCATTGAACATCTGTGGAGAGATTTTGCTGTTGGGAGAAGGCGCCCTTCAAATATGAGAAGCCTGGAGCAGTTTGTAAAAGAAGAGTGGTCCAAAATTCCAGTAGAGATGTGTAAGAAGCTTGTTGATGGTTATAGGAAGCGACTGATTTCAGTTATTTTTTTCAAAGGGTGTGCAACCAAATATTAATTTGAGGGTGGCATTAATTTTGTTTGGCCCATTTTTGGAGTTTTGTGTGAAATTATATCATTTTTTGCATTTTTGCTGTCTATGCATTCCAGCCTTGTGATTGGTTAGGAAATGCTTATGAAAGCATTACCCAAGATTAGGACCACCCAGTTTACATTGAGAAGAATGAAATATGGTGAAATAAGCAGACATTTATTAGCCTTTGGAAAGATATTCATAAGACATACTTTGTAGATGCATTTTGTGGAGCAGAGGAACAAGTTTAACTTTATTAGAATGAAAAAAAGGTTCCCTGAGGCTTTAAACGAGAAGGAAGATATGGAGTCCACCATGTAAATACTTAAAAGAACAGCTTGTACGAAATGCTTATGTGGCTCGCAGTGAAGGAAAACAGTGTAGCTCAGATACAAAGCTCTCATTTGCAATGCTATAAGGCCCACTTTCAAGCATTCTACCATTTTTGCTGCTAGCATTCTAGCACTGCTACCATTTTTGGTTGAAGCATTCTTTGAGGCTGCCTAGTTAAGACAAGAGCCTATTACATCATCTCGCATCCAAAACAAGTTTTTCAATTTAAATAATCCAATAAATTCTCATCTGTCTGGTTTCATCAAGATGTGGAACTGTGCACACTTATTAATGTCAAATTTAGATTTTTGAGAGGCATGTGATATGGATAAGGTACTACTGTTTTGGGCCTTTATAAAATATACATGTCTAAGACTGGGCATAAATGAGGTTAAAATGGTGTATGATTAGGTATGAAGTAGTTGTTTTTAAGTCAACAGTATCCAAACAAGGCAATGGATAATATTGTATGTAATTCATATACGGCCTTAGCCATCCTGAAGTGAAGCCCCTTGAGAGCCTGCATTGTAACGTAAAGCTTTCATGGCAGGCACTCTTTTTTCCGTTTCCCACATTGCTTTCCTGTCTTGATCCTGTTTTTGCTGGACATTTTGATTAATGGAGCTGTGGCACTGTGCTGTACACACTTAAGACATTGTTATTGTTGTGTTATTGTTTTAACCCCCTTGCTAGCCCAGGCTAGTGAGTCATGGGAAGAAGGCTTGTGGCGAGCGACATCACACAGCATAACTCATGTGAGGTCAGACTCTTAAATGTTGTTTTTAAAGCTGGTCCACAGTCAATCTGTTGTATTCTAAAGATTATACTCTGTACGCTGAAACAAACCAACAGATCATGTAACCAAGTACCTTGACCCTCTTCAACAGAAAGGTCTTAAATAAGGCATGTGCCATGGGATGTGTTGTGTGTAAGATAGGTGAGTCAAGTCTGCACTGTGATTCTTGAGGTCTAAAACTTTTACCTCAACAAACTCACAACATATGTTAGGGCAGACCAACTCAAGCAAGTCAGAGTCTAGTCCAGGTTAAGTAAGGCGATGAGAAGTGAAATGACATGCAATATTGTGATTTGTGACACACTCCTGATTAGAAATAGAAAAAGACTGTAAACTATATTGTACTGAATCGTGGAGTTAGACCATTACACCTGTTTTTCATCATTTTTGTGTTTCAGAATTTTGGGCCTTAAATCATGGCTCGATGATGCAATGGAGCGATACCCAGTGACCCGTCCTGTAAAGTATAGAGCATTAGCATTAGCTAAGTAAGTGCCCAGTGGCCACGTTTCATGCTGCATACCCCCCAGTTGCTGTTACAGCTTACCAACCCACCTCGGACAGTGTCTGCTTCACTAACTTTAGCTGGGCTAACAATGCTATCAGTTGCGGGACATTGTGTCTCCGTGCGATACACTAACCAGAATGGCTGCTTATTGGAACAGGGCTAATCGGCTATTCAGGCTACTACTTCACTGCTGACATGCATTAATTACACCTTGCCAAAACTGCATTTTGGCTCAGGTGGTTCCAACATGTACGGCTGTACAAGTCCAATAAAGCTACTACATGGAGCATGAAGTAATATTTGCCACTTGAGGGATATAGCACCATTCCTCTGTTCAGGCTTAGTTTTAGCACCCACTCAGCTTATCCTGTTGGAATATCCCATCACTGTGGGCGTACATGAAGTCCATGAAGGGGCGCAAACAGTCACCAAACAGCAAAATGTAGCGGGCACCAGTCAATGGCGTGTTTAGGTGTACCAGTGGACACAACCCACGCCATGAGGACACACCCACACCAGTATGCAACCACAGTCAGCCTGCACTGTGCCTTGTTGACAGTTGGGATCCATGGCTCCATGGGGTCTGCACCGCTTACAAACCCCATCACCAGACTGAAACAATTGGTACCGTGACTCGTCGGACCACACCACATGTTATCAGTCCTCTAGCGTCCAGCTAGCAACCCCACAAGCTCAGGTGAGGCACTGTGCCTGGTGTTGTGGTGTTAACAGGGGCACTCTGGTGGGTCTTCTGCTCCTATATCCCATGGAAGTTAAAGAACACTGCACTGACCTGCGGGATATGTCTGTGGGGCCTCTTGCATTGAATGTGGATGTGATTTCTGAGTCGCAGAGTCGAATTCTAGCCAGACACTGCCAATCACGATCATTAAGCACCCGTTTCATTTCATTAATTATTCATTATAATTATAAATCATAATTTAAATTTAATTTGACAGAAATGTAAAATGTCCCACCATTATTGCACAGTTTTGTTTGTTTTTCCCCAATATTTTTAATTCAGCAAATAAACAGTAATTGTATATTAAAATAGACGTGTGTTCCTGTACAGGTTGTGCTAACTTATTTTCACTATTTTTTACAATTTTCAACTTAATTTAACCATAAGTGCCCAACCTGTACATCATTAATTGCGATCATTATTCATAATAATAACGACAACAATAATTCAATTATTAGTTAATCACTGGCATATTATATGTATCATAGTTTGTCAGTGCTATAACTCTAGGTCAGTTTGTACTGTGCTGAAATCCCAGTGGTTTATTGCTTTATTTGAACAGTCAAATAATAGGCAGAATAAAGGGATGAGCCTCTGCCAGCATGGCAGTGAAGCAGATCCAGATGAAAACAGCTGAAAAGCAAAACTCTGCAGATGTTAACCGTGATTACTACATGACTTGTACATGTGTCTTAACTGATTTCAGCTATGAAGAGATGCACCCTGGGAAAATCAGCATTTATGTCCTCTTACTGTATTTCAAGCTGCCCTAAGATGCGATTCTGATATCCTGTTCACAACTGAAGCACTTTTTCCAGCCTTGTTAACTGGGGAGAGAGCTTGCGGGAGTTGACCCAGGCAGCACACAGGTCCTTATATAGGCAGCAGACGTTAGGTAAACGCAAGGTAGACGTTAGGTAAACTGAAAACGGGCACTTTTCACTTGACACTTTTATTCATAACTGTGATATGCCTCTCTGAGCTGGCAAAGGGAGAACACAAGAACACGTAGTACGTAACTGCGAGTGACTGAGTGTGTGTGTGTGTGTGTGTCTGGGTGGGCACGAGGGTTTGAAAATGTCCAGCCCATTCTGATCTTAACCCCAGAGATGAACCCAAACCATATATCTGAGTTACAGGAGAGATACCCAAGGTAGAACAGTCTTCCAGTAAAAGTAGGGGTTCCTCTCTTTAGACCTCCACTTGAGTAAAATTACTAAAGTATTTACCTTCAAATGTACTAAATGTACTTAAGTATGGAGATTAAAAGTAGCATGATTTATTATGGCTCTAATGTCCTATTATCATTTCTGGAACAAGACTCTTAATCAACTGGTAGACTGAGAGAGATTCTAGTGTCTCTCTCAGTCCACCAGTCTTTAATAGAAGGTCATCAATTAGTCTGACACTAACGTCTATTCAGATGATCATAAGCACAAAACACTGAAGGAGAACAGTTTCCATTAGCTAGAGCCAAGCTCTGTCCAGCTCAACACAAGCTCAAAACAAAGTGTACCCTGATTGGTGGACTCTCGTTTGGACATGTTACAACAAACCGTTAATTTTGACGCTGACCATGGTACCTCCACACACGGATTCATTGGTCGTCTCTACCAAGACAAAAAAACTTGTCACTGAAGATGACCCGCTGCCATTCTGTCACTCCATGACAGTCTGGCACAACACCATTGCAGTTTACGTTTGGGGTGCTGTGCAGTCATCATAATGGTCTGTGTGCATCTAGTGCTGTGTCGTGCAGCCGTTTGCCAATGCTGCTGGTATTAACAGAACGACTCATGGAGGGCATCACTGCTCGCTGAATATCCGCAATTGTGGCTGTTGGGTTAGTCAAGTACAGAGATAAGGCCCGTCCTTGCTTACGTCACATGTGTGGCCGAGCGTGAAACTTAAATCATTTGCATGTCTCACGGTATCAAACCTACCCACCAAGTTTCGTTCTTGATGATCTAAAAGTCCTTCTCAATGTTGGCAAAATCTTGTTTTGAGACAAAAACGACACAACTGTTTGAATGTTATTAGTTATTAGATTATGTGTATCTATAACTGTTACTTGGATAACCATCAGAACACATTTTATCAGTAACCAATACAGAAATCCGGGCAATTCCTAAGAGTACACTTGCTTTCTGAATATTTGAAACACATGAAGTGTCTCCTTACATACTACACTACACCACAGCTTATCAGCTCGAAGGAGAAATGCAAATCTCCTCTTCGCAGCTCTTTATGCTGTTTTCGTTCCACGATTATTTCATCACATAACTATGCCGCTCCATCAAACTGTACATGTAAAATGGTTTCAGCCATGTTTCTAGCAAGGCAATAAAAGCAGTCTGTTGTGTCCAATTAAGGGATTACAGTGTTCTGCATTAAAGGCTTACAGTGTTCTGAAAAGTCCAGACCCGTTGAATACCAGATCCACGGCTGAGTCAGTCCAGTCAATGGCCAGTACGCAACTGGCTTAACTTATCAGTTTTCAGACAGGCCAGACATATTTCACTGCTTGCTTTAAAAGCGTCTGGTTTGGATATCGGTGTGTGATTGTATGCAGAGGTTAGTATTAATGTGTTTCACCCTACGCCATTGCAATATTTTAGTATATGACTGTATAAATTTGTAACGGCTTTGAATATAACCAGTTTTCCACAAGAATAACAGCTGATGTATAATAGAAAATACAGTTATATTACTCTGATAAAGGTGGGTATTAGTCATTATATAGCATTGTTCCTTCTTGTATGTGTAAAGCTCACTCCACACATTGTATATCATGTTAAAAGTGGTCTATAATGTGCACGGCAGTGAAATCTTTCAAATGTACACTACATGGCTAAAGGTATATGGTCACTAATTCAGGCGTTTTAGCCACATGCTTATTATGACTATTAATCTCCCCAGGTAGCATGCGGGCATGGGCCACATCTGGCAAGGTTATGGCACTGCTGATCCACTGTCTGCAATGAGCCAAAGGTGGCCCAAAAATATATAGACTCATGTGGTCCACATGTTCCAAAACAGGTCTGTTCGCCTTCTAGCACAGATACAGCAGTTCTGCCTACTGGGAAACTACATGTGAGCCAAAAGTGACCCACATATATAAAAAATCAAGTGGTCCACATGTTCCAAAACAGATCTGCTGCACTTCTGGCAGAAATACGGTAGATTTGCATACTTCTGGCTGATGCGTGGCCATAATGTGGTGCGAATGTGACCCAACCGGGAGCGGTCCGCCCAAGTGCCATCAACCCGTGCAGCAAGTGGACCAGGTTGAAATAGGGAATGTGGGCCTAATTTGGGACAGAATAGTTTTGCTATATGGGTCCAAACGCTGGCAGTAGACTGGGTTGTACTGAAGAGCTCAGGGACTTTAAACATGGGGCTGTCCTAAGAAGCATCCTTTGCCACAAGTCAGTTCATGAAATGAATGCTTTGCTAAATCTGTCCCAGTCACTGTAACTGCTAATATTGTGAACTGAAATCATCTAGGAGCAACAACAGCCCAGTCGCTAAGCGGTAGACCACGCAAACAGCACAGAGTTCAGAGTACAGAGTTCCGTGCTGCCTCTGGAAGCAACATTTGCACCTTTGTGAAATGTGTTCCCATGTACTTGCAGCTGCACAAAAACCTAAGATCACTATTTGCAGTGCCAAGATTCAGCTGGAGTGGTGTAGAGCACACCGCCACCGGACTCCGGAGTAGTGGAAACATGTTCTACGTAGTGAGGCATCACTATCAGGTAGTTTGATGAACGAATCTGGGGCTGTTTTTCAGCGTTTGTGACCCTTTGATCCGGTTAAAGAGCAATGTAGACTAATGTAAAAACAATTTTCCAGCTTTGTGGCAGTAGTTTTGGGGAAGGCCTTTTCCTGTTCCAGCACGCCTGTGCTCTTGTGCACAAAGTCCATAAAGATATGGTTTGACGATTTTGATGAGGAGTGCCTGTGCAAAGCTCTGACCTCATCCCTCAATCACTGAACACCCTTGGTGATTGTGAGGCCAGGCCTTCTCATCCAACATTATTGCCTTACTCTGCAAATGCACTTTTGACTGAATGGGAATTCCCAAATTCCCATTGACACACTCCAAATTACATTTCAGTGATTTAGTGATGAATTACTGAATTAAACACATTGGGGTGGGGAGGGTGGGTGGATCTCACATAAAACCATGGGAGTCCAATCTTATTTGCTAGAGGCCGGTGTGACTGCAGGTTTTCATTCCAAATGAGCAGGAACTCACCTGAAAGATAAAAGAGAAAAAAATGTGGTACGTTTTTTGCGCCACAATATATATAATAGAGGTGGCAATATATCACAAATATCATACTGTGATACATCAAGAGTGTATGTGGTATATCGGGATATCTATTGCTTTAGACATTTCATCAGTTGGAACTGTTAAGCATAAGCCTGTAGAGTCTGTAAGATAACCAACAGCATGCATTTAGTTAGGTTTGTACACTTATCATCAAAAGAATAGCTGCACCCAGAAGGAAGTGTGGGATTGCAATGCTATTGAGAAGGAAGATAAAGGTTACCAGGAACAATACATAATAAAAAATTTAGACTGATACGGGCAATATTTATTGAGCTACACATGCAGAAGTTGTAGAGGTTCCTAATGGTGTCCTGTGATAATCCATCCCATGCAGCTTGAAGATTCTCACACAGTTCCTGCAGATTGTGTGGTAGGGGTGGAGGTGGAGTGACATCAGGCCTGGACATGTGACAAACCGCTATGCCACTGCTATGGTAGTACCCGCATGACCAGTATGGCGCGCAATACGTTGATAAGACTTGCTTCCCAGAGCCCTATGATGGGACCCCTCTCGAACCCCAACTGATTCAAAATGCTTTCGAACTCTTGTCCGTGGCACACTTAACTTGAAAAGGATGCTACCAACACAATAGCATGAGTCAGAATAGAAAGAACATGCTACAGGACAACCTTATATAGTCAGTCAGGTGCAGCGATAAGGCCCGTCATTGCCTACGTCACACGCTCGGACGAGCATGAAACTTAAATCATTTGTCTTCTTATGTCTCATGAGGTCAAACCTACCCACCAAGTTTCATTCCTGTCGGCTGATACTTTCTGGGTGCAACTTCAATGCAAATTCGGTGAGGGGTGTAAATACAGAGTATGTTTCCATCGCTGATATGATTTCAAGTATTTGATGAATCAACTGCTCAGCCTTCAAACTGACTTCAAATTGATCATGTGATCTCCTGCTTTGTTGGACTGAAAACCTGCAGCCACACCGGCCCTTAGCAACGTAAGACTGGACACCCCTTGTTCCATGCCGCAACAGTGCAAATAAGGCATGTTGATTTTCCTCCAGCTGAAGAAAAAAAAAATAGATGATGTGTTTCAGAGCAAGAACTATATTTGTATCCTGTGACTTAAATAAATAGCCTGGGGTTCGCACACCCTTACAGCGCTGGCTTCCATATATGCCTGTCTTATATTAATCTTGGAAAAGGAATTATTGTATGCACATAAAGCATGCACATAATTGGTCCCCTATACCATTTAGTGAGGTGTTTATGTGAGAACTCCTCAAGCATACAGACAGACAGACGCACACACACTGCAAACAGCCGACATGGTTTTACATTCAATTTCAGAATACGTCTATCAGAGCAATGAGCTAATCTTTACCCCTGCCAAAAGTCTAAAAACACAACTTGTACTCTTGCACAGACCTTTTTGGCAGAAGGCTTGTAGCCCAAACAAGGAGAGCTAGACAACCAAAATTTAAAGCTTAACGAAAGGATGAAAAAATGTGGTACGCTTCCAAGAAACCCCCTTGGATTCTTTGCAAAGGCACTAAAGTTGGCAGGAGTACTAGCGGAGTGCAAGCCCCATTTAAAAAAGATACAGCGGGTGGAATTCGTGTATTGGATCTCCAGTCCTGCATTCCTAAAAATAAAGGTTCCTGGATGGTTCTTAACTGGGACGTACAGTTCAATAGAAAGATGTAATTGATAAAGAACCATTACACTGAATCAAGCATATAAGCCAAATGTATTACACATACAAGGAGTTTGTCTCAGTGAGATCACATATGTATGCCATGGAACAAGTATTACAGTATTACATAAGACACAATAAATAGAATAAAGAATAAGAACATTAAAGGGCCAGGAACGGAGCTGAAGAGATACAGTACCAGGCAAAAGTTTAGACATGGCTACTCACAGAAGATTCTCCTTATGTTTAGCTTAATGATTTACTCTAGAATAAAAGGGAAGACATCAAACTATAAAATAGCACTCACTGAATTATACAGTCCTTAAACACCTCCAAAATGGAACTTTACAGGAGGATAAAACACATAAAACTTTCTTAACCTGCAGTGAAGATATAACAAGATTTTTTTCTAAGCAGTTTTCGACCAATTCTATTGGTCTGTCCATCATGAATATTTACTACATTGAAAGAGTAACTAGAGCTTTTAAACTGTGTTGAAAAAGAGATAAAAGTTTTTACACAACTAAATATATATTAGAGGTGGCATCATGTCAGAAATATAATACTGTGATACATGAAGAGCATATGTGATATATCAGGACATGTATCGTTTCAGACTCTCATCAGCAGGAACTGTTAAGTGTAAGCCTGTAGAGTCTTTAAGACCATTTAGGTGGGTGTATCTAAACTTTTGACTGGTAGCGTTTGTGGATATTTGTACTTATATGTACATGGAAATTCTATATGTAAGTAGTAGACAAATATTACAAAAGCATTTTTTTTCCTAAGGAAGCATCAGCTAAAACGTTCTTTAGGGGAACTAAAAGTGGTTCTTTAATGACATCACTCCAAAGAACTGATTTAAGATTACCAGTTCCAGAGAACCAACTTGTAACGCTGGTTACCAAACTAATGAGCTTGATGTTACTGTGTCTGTTGTATTACTACAGTTTCTACCATACCAAATTGTATTGTGTATCTGTGTGGTCAGTTCTTAGTGATCTATGGGACTGATCATTAAATACACAGTGTGTTTCCATCACTGATATGACTTCATGTATTTGTTGAAAGAACAATCTGGATACAAGGGAAGGATTGGTGGAAAGCTGCCAAGCTCCCCTAAGTTGATAAAAGTGTCGAATGAATACCGAAGATTGAGTGGCACGTCTCACATATCGTCGCTGTCCAAAGAAAAATAAATATCTCCAAAATGGTAATTTTACAGGAGAGGCCAAAAACCTCCTTTCCTTTGAATGTAAGTCAATGGAACTTTTTTTCCAAGCAGCTTTGGACCATTTCTGTTGGTCTATACATCACAGGGTAAATGGCAGCTGCTGTGTTCAAATGATGCATAGAAGTTGAAATCCACAGAAATGGAGATACATGTTGTTCTTCGGACAGCGACGATATATAGCTCTGCTCCAGGTGGGAGATAATACTACAAACTACATGAATAGCCTTATCTGGACTGTTTGGGTTCTTCTCTAGAGCAGTAGAAGGAAGAAAAATGGTATGCTCCTGGAATTTATGAGAATCTCTGGCAGGCAGAACATTTTAACTTGGTGGGGTGAGATGCTGGCAGCTCTCTCCCTCTCTTAAACTGCTTTGGGGGCCTTAAAGTGTAAGTGTAATATACTCAGTGTTGCATCTCATTATTAATAGCGGTCCCTTTCTTTACCTTCATCCAAACCACCCCCTATCCCGAACACACACACGCACACATCCCACTTCCCCTTCCCTCCTCTTTCCCTTTTTCAACACATGGGTGTACAGCTGGGAGTTTTTGTGGGGGATAAAACCCCCAAGCTGGGAGAGCAGAGGGGTATTGCAGAGTAGGATGGCGAGGGGGACAGCTGTGCTGCTTTTGCATGGATTTGTCCTGCTGGCTGTGTGTGGACCCTCACTACAAGGAGGTAAGCCCCTGTTCCTGCTCCACATAGAGATCATACCTTCCAAGTGTGCTTGAGTCACTCTCTGTTAGCAGGTAATGTTATTGTAGTACAATTTCATGGGGGTTGTCCTACTGAACTAATGCTGTTGTTGCTGTTGTACTGCTGGAGGAAAGGATAGGAGTTTTAGGAGTGCTGGTTTTCCTGACCTTGAATTTCCCTGAAGCTGCATTCTGCAGGTTTAGAATAAAGTAGTGATGTTCTCACCTGGAATAAAGTTGGGGGGCACTTATGAATCTACATTGAATCCCCCACACATCATATTTTTGAAGATGAATGAAATAATGGGTAGTAAACTGACAATATTAACATCAACCATGTTATTACCATTAATACGTCTACTACTATTACCACTGGTACTGCTAATAATAATATTAATACTACTACTAATAAGTGAAATCGCATATAGTAATATTAATCTAGGTAATCTAGGTACTTTTAATGAAAGCTGGATTACGCTCGCTTGATTTTGCAAAAGAACAGGAATTGTGAGACAGTCTAGAGGAAATAGAAAAAAACAGACCAACATTTCTTTCTGAATAACTGTACTATGTTGATACAGGAATAGATTATGGTTTGATGTATGTCTCTCTTTGTAATGCAGCAAAGATAACTGCAGATGGACACTGGGGTTTTAATGTGTTTACCCCAACCAGGGTCAAATGTTCTGTATGCGCCTGCCCTCAAACTAATGCTGAAGCTTGTTTTCATGGTAACTTGAAAACTAAAGACAATCTTCGACCATAGTTTGAGTTCAAAACTACTTTCGTTTGGGTGCCTGAATTTAAACATAAGCACAAATACAGATCATCTGGGTATTGCCTGCACTGCCATCTCTAATGAAATATAAAAGAGGTCCACTATACATGAATTTATACAATTTTTAGAATTTTAGCACAAGTTGGTAGATCCACCTTCACAAGCTAGACTGGAGCACAACGTTTCAGAGTGGTTAGTTTACCTCTTTATCCGTTGTGTTAGGACATGCCAAGTTTGCCAGTAGGCGGGCAATAAGGTTTGTTTTACAGAATGATGTCATCTTGTAACAGCTAAGAAAAGTGGTTTCTGTGGGGGAGAGTTTCTCCTTCTGTCATGTACTTTGGGCTTTATAACTTTACAGACAGTTTACATGTACAAAACACTAAACACACTGAAGGAAAGGGAAAAGCCAGAAAAGCATATTAAGATCCCCTTCAGGTGTTGAATATGGTAGTAATAGTAATAGGAGAGGTATATAGAAGTGATGTATTTACCACCATAGGTACTCATGTAAAGGAGAACATACAATTAAGGTTCTTTTACAGTCCATTGACTTCCTTATCCAGTGACAGCCATATCCAGTTTTCATGGGCTCATATTACATAGTTGTTTGTCCTAGTAGTTTTGAATTCCAACTTAGAGTTAGATAAGGTCACGTAAATATGGTAACTGAGTCTCCAACAGACTCACCCCCACTTTGATGTTATTATTTTATATGCTTAATAATTTTAGTTCAATAGATCAATTAAGTTTGGGTACTTTAACTATATTACTAAATAGTTACATATATTTGGTAGTTTAACTATATCTATTTGATCATGTTTTGTCCAATGCCAATATTGTTAATAATGGCTATAAAGCAAATAAAGGTCCCTCTCATTTTACTATGTGTATTAAACTGAGTGTGACCTTAATACGCAATACAGCCACAAAGGTTGACTGACTGATAAAATCCTCCCTTAATCATTACGGACTAATATTGTTATTAATATTTCACTAGGTCATATGTTCTGTAGTGAGGAACTCAATCCCTATGAATGTTTGTGCTCTTCTGTTGCAGGAGTCTACATACCGGCGGCAGGAGGAGGAGCCGGAGCTGGATTAGGAGCTGGCATTGGCACTGGAGCTGGACTTGGTACTGGAACTGGTCTGGCAGGAGGTCTTGGAACTGGACCTGGAACTGGAATTGGTCCAGCAGGAGGTGTAGGAACAGGACTCGGCCCTGGAGGTATAGGGACTGGAATCCGTCCAGGGACTGGTCTGGGTGCTGGACCTGGAGGTGGACTAGGAACCGGAGCAGGAGGTGGTTGATATTTTCCGTTTAAATGAACATAAAGTGAACATATAGTATATAAGTAACTTACATTGTTACTGTACTGCTGATTCATAATGGAAAATATGAAAATTCCAAAATGTATGAAGCTTAAGAACATGTAAGAAATGTATGTGATAAAACTTATTTGGCACATAAATAAACAGTGGCATAATGTGGTCTTTAACTCTCATACGTATAAGCTTACCAGACAAAATATGAGCCACCTTGTGTGTTGGCTAGATGGTAGTAACTTCAGGCTTCCGCAGATGGCGCTGTATGTGATATAAATACCTGCGGTATGACAGTATCCATAGATTGTGAAGAGGTGGTACAGTGCAGTGAATGTCTCGTTCCATGTGCGTAAAATGGGTCCAAAGCAGATGTTAATGATTGGCTAAAAGGAGTGACTGCATTTGGCCATTCCAAAGGCCATAGTGTGAAGGAAGTAGCTGAATTTGCAGGTCTATGGAAGCGTACAGTCATACAGATCTACCAGCAGTGGTAAAAATCCCAGTCTACAGGAAATTGTCCTCAGAATTGTTTTAGAGAAGGCTTCCACCAAACCTGGCCCAACTGTGTAATTCTTTGATGATTATAAGCTTTGCCTGCTACTCCCCTTCAGTTCCTCTTGAAACATGGAGCAAGTGGCAGGCGGCACACTGTTATTAGTCATGTTTTGTGGTTTATCTTTTGATAAATGTTTTTTCTGCCTCTAGAATGGTGATGTTCCTTGTCCACATATGGGTTGTAAAAATCCATTCATATACAGACTTTTACCTAATTATCTCTTTGCATTACAATTTAAATTAAAATCTCTACATTTTAAACACACTCATCGTCTAAAGAATAGCTGCACCCAGAAGAAAGGTGAAATTGCAGTGCTATTGGGAAGGAAGATAAAGGTTACCAGGAACAATAACTGATGGTATATTTAGACTGATATGGGCAGTTAACTCTTTTATAACTTTTTGTAATATTTAATTTTTCTTGTATTGTTTTTTAAGCCAGTAAATAAAAGGTTTTTCAAAAGTTAGCCAAAATTTGTTACTTGTTATTTACTAAGGTTGTGTGCTACAGGTCCTGGTGCAGTGGGACCTGGTTTTGCAGGACCAGGAACTGGAACTGGAGCATTTGGTACTGGTTTTGGCCCAGGAGGAGTTGGGCCGGGTGGTTATGGCACTGGAGGGTTGGGCCCTGGAGGCCTTGGAATAGGTATGCAGAAGTTTTGATAAGCTTTCAAACATCTGATGGATTTGGAAATTTTGTCAAGTTCCATAAAATGCAATCTTGGTTAACATTCCTTGTAACCTAAATAATGTTTCATATTCACAGGCACTGGTGTAAAGCCCCCAAAAACAGGTTTGGAACCAACTTCTCTTATTGACATTTTGTGATGATTTTGGAAGACATAGATCATTTTAGCTATGAATAAACAAATACTTCTACAACAACATGAGTTGCCGAGAGTCATTTGTAGCACTGTGTTACAGGATATGGTGGCCGTGTTGGATTTGGACCTGGTGGTGTGGGTGCTGGCATTGGACCAGGAGGACTTGGTCCAGGAGGCATTGTACCAGGGGGAGTAGGCACAGGAGGCATTGGACCGGCAGGAGTTGGTCCAGGAGGCCTTGGACCAGGAGGAGTTGGACCAGGAGGCGTTGGACCAGCAGGAGTTGGTCCAGGAGGCATCAGACCAGGTGGAGTAGGTCCAGGAGGCTTTGGGCCAGGAGGAGTTGGGCCAGGAGGCATTGGACCAGGAGGAGTTGGGCCAGGAGGCATTAGACCAGGAGGAGTTGGACCAGGGGGCATTGGACCTGGAGGAGTTGGCTCTGCAGGAGTTGGTCCAGGAGGAATCAGACCTGGAGGAATTGGTAAGGCTATTCATAAAGTGAATTAATTTACTAATCATCCTAATAGTACACATTTATTGGTCTTCAGAACTTGACGCTCTTAATCTTTGACTTCTTTTACCAGGTGCCGGTGTCAAGCCTCCAAAAACAGGTAAGACAAGACACATCCATAGTAATGCACTGTTATAGCAGTTATAGATCAGTGTGTTTCAGCAAAGCATGCCATGATGAGTTTACACATGCTTGCTCTCTCTAGGGCTAGGATATGGTGGTCAGGGTATTGGCACTGGAGGACTTGGCACTGGTGCGCTAGGAGGCACTGGACTTAGACCAGCAGGAGTTGGGCCTGGAGGTGCAGGACTTGGTGGGCCTGGTGTTACTAGTCCAGGCATTGGCTTAGGTTTAGGGCCAGGAGGCCTTGGACAAGGTAAGGGAACATGAGCCCAGTAAAAATGAATGAGGTTTCAGTGTTTTTGTCTATTTTCTTGTTGATCTTACTGATCTTTCAAATTCATTATCTTTTGACAGGAATTGGTAAACCTGCAAAGACAGGTGAGAAACATTTTGTTGTATTTTTGAGCAACTGATGTGAGGATTTGCATTGCTAGTATTTCGAACTTTAATGACTCATTTGATCATCTCTTTTTAGATGCTGCTTTCATTACACAGGTTTAACAAACAACATAAAATGATTTGTGTTATTTTGCTGAACAGGTTACGGAGGGAGAGGTGTGGGCCTGGGCACTGGATTAGGTGCTGGTGGAGTAGGTCCTGGAGGTATTGGTCCAGGAGGAGTGGGTCCTGGTGGTATTGGTCCTGGAGGAGTGGGTCCTGGTGGTCTTGTTCCAGGAGGAGTGGGTCCTGGTGGTATTGGCCCAGGAGGAGTGGGTCCAGGAGGTTTTGGTCCAGGAGGAGTGGGTCCAGGTGGTTTTGGTCCAGGAGGTGTGGGTCCAGGTGGCTTTGGTCCAGGAGGAGTCGGCCCAGGTGGTTTTGGTCCAGGAGGAGTCAGCCCAGGTGGTTTTGGTCCAGGAGGAGTCGGTCCAGGAGGCGTCAGTCCAGGTGGTTTTGGAAGAGGTTAGAGATTTTGATCCTACATTCCAACAACTAGTCCCAAACTACATGGAACTGCAGAATTTCAGGACAAAATTCCAATTTAAGAAAATCCCAGTTGCAATTGGGTCCAAGACTAGATGGACAGAAATGAATGTGCCGCTATCGAGTTCTTTGTGAGTAGTGATCAAAGCTCAGGAAGGCTGTCTACCAAGGTCTAAACTTCTACTATACTTCCGTTTTAGACTGTTAAGCCATTTGTTTTTGTTTTGATGGAAAACATCGTTTTGCCCTTCAGATACTTGTGTACAGCTTCACATAAATAAATCACAGTAATGTCCAATAAATAGTTTTCTAACAGCTTAATGAATTAATAAAACATAAAAATTACACTCTATTGACTTTAGTTGAAGTCTTGTTACTGTAGACTTGGGCCAAAATATGGAACAGAGCTGCTTCCAGCATTCTCCTCATCTGTCCTCAGGATTTTAAAGCTGATAGCATAAATACCCGTGTAAAATACAATATTTCCTGTTTCTGTTTTTAGGAGTTGGTGGGAAACCTCCAAAACCAGGTCAGTAATAGTGGTTGTGTGACTGCGCATTTCGTTCAACACACTAGATATAATAGCAGAGGAAAATATTAAGGACATTAATGAGCATTACATAACATAAGTGTTTCTTTTGACAGATATGGAGCTTAGTTAAATAGAGTATTCCCATATGAAACTGACAAATGTTCTTATATGCTGTCAACACATCACAAAATATAAACAGAAACTATAATATATTTTCAATATACTGCTTTTTGTATGGTTGGAGGTTTGGGTCAAACTGGAATTGGACCAGGCACAGGAGTTAGACCAGGAGGGTTTGGTCCAGGCGGAGTTGGTCCAGGAGGAGTTGGTCCAGGCGGAGTTGGTCCAGGTGGATTTGGTCCAGGAGGAGTCGGCCCTGGAGGAGTTGGCCCAGGTGGAGTTGGTACAGGTGGATTTGGTCCAGGAGGAATTGGCCCAGGTGGATTTGGTCCAGGAGGAGTTGGCCTGGGAGGAGTTGGCCCAGGAGGAGTCGGTGCAGGCTTTGGTCCCAGTGGAGTAGGAACGGGTAAGCATCCTTAATACACTATATTTATGTAAATCACAAATATAAACAGAGTCTACTAAATTGGGCAACATTTCCTAAACATCTGGGAACACAGAGGGAATCATCATACCCAAAGGCCTTGTATTGACTCAACAACACATCCACATGGGTTTATCTACATTACAATGAATTGATTTGGTGCTTTCAGGTGGTTACGGAGGATATGGCGGTGTTGGTGGCCCTGTAGGGCTGTACCCTGGAGCCGGACAAAAACCACCAAAAATAGGTAGGAGTTTGACACAGGTCAAGATTCTTTTAGTTTTAAAGCAGTTAAATTCTTCAGGACATTAAATAGCAAACAAAATCCACTTTAGGACCTGGAGGAACGCTTGGTGGAGTTGGTTTTGGACCTGGAGGTGCAGGAGTTGGACCCGGTGGCACAGGACTAACTCCTGGTGGGACTGGTATCCGTCCTGGTGGCACAGGTGTCGTTGCTGGAGGTACTGGAGTTAGCCCTGGTGGAGTTGGAGTTGGCCCTGGTGGAGCTGGAATCGGCCCTGGTGGAGCAGGAGTTGGCCCAGGTGGTGCTGGAATCGGCCCTGGTGGAGCAGGAGTTGGGCCAGGTGGTGCTGGAATCGGCCCTGGTGGAGCAGGAGTTGGCCCAGGTGGTGCTGGAATCGGCCCTGGTGGAGCAGGAGTTGGGCCTGGAGGAGCGGGAGTTGGCCCTGGTGGTGCGGGAGTTGGTCCTGGTGGAGGTAGCTTCATGTCATGCCTCTGTTTGTTTGTACATTGACCAGCCTCCTTATTAAGTACACCTCCTAGTCCATTTTATCAGCTCCACTTACCATACAGGAGCACCTTGTAGTTCTACTATTACAGACTGAACTGCATCTGCTTCTCTGCATACTTTACTAGCCACCCTTTAGCCCTGTTCTTCAGCTACCAGGACCACCACAGTACGTTTTGTGTGGTGGATCATTCTCATCACTGTACTGACACTCAGATGGTGCTAGATGGGGGGGGTGCTGGATCAGACATAACACTGCTGCTGAACTTTTTAAACACTGTGTCCACTCACTGTCCACTTTAGTAGACACCCCCACCTTGCTGGTTCACCTTGTAGACGTAAGGTCAGAGACGATAGCTCATCTGCTGCTGCAGAGTTTGTGTTGGTCATTCTCTAGTCCTTCATCAGTGGCCACCGTTTGCTGCAGACAGGTTGTTTTTGGCCAGATTTTGTTTGGTGGACTATTCTCAGTTCAACAGTGACACTGAGTTGTTTAAACACTCCAGCAGCAGTGCTGTCTGATCCACTCAAACCAGAACAACACACACTAACACACCACCACCAGTCAGTGTCACTGCAGTGCTTATAATGACCCACCAGTCACACCAACCCAATCACACCAACCATTTAATTGACCATTTAAGAACAGGGGTCTAGGTATGCAAAGACACAGATGGACTACAGTAATAATAGAACTACAAAGTGGAGCTGATAAACTGGACAAAGTGTAGAAGCAACGATGTGTGCTCAATAAAATGGCCGGTTGGCAGTATCTATGTGTTAATAGTCTTTCTCTGATCTACTTGGCCCTATAGTACCTGTTCTGCCACAAACCGGACGTAAAATTGGCAAGCCCGGGAAAGCACCAGTGCCAGGTAGTTATGCATGTGCTTCTTTAGCATCACACCAACATTTATAAATGCAAAACATCGTTTAAAAGTGTTGTTATTATATTCAATTAGGCATTGGTGTTCCTGGGTTGTACCAAGGTGGGATTGTCCCTGGGCAAGGTGAGTGTATCGCTGAACTACTTAATGATATTTCAGACATTGTGAATGTTAGCAACAGACTATAAGACCAAGTTTTCTCACATAGGTTTTGGTGGACAAGGAGTTCTGCCAGGCGTAGCTACAGGAGCTCAGACTTGTAAGTTTTAAATGGTTTCAATGGCTAATCAACGACTGATGCTGAATAATCTTTGGTCAACTGATCATTGTTTTTCCCACCTGTAGCTCAGCTTGGTCAAGGCGCACTTGGAGCTAATGGTGAGTACATTAAGGATATTGTACAAATGATAAACACCCATGAAATATGAATACAAACAGTGATGTTTGTTTTTCTTTTCGTGGGATTTTTTAACAGGGGGTCGTGGGAGCTTTGTAGGCCAGCAGCTACCGGGGGTGTTCCGTGGATACCCACTCATTTCACCAAAGTCTGGAGGTATTATAATGCATAATTTTTTGGGATACATCAATACCATACTATAACAGACAGAGTACAAGTACACATTGTTTTAGTACTTGCCGATACCAAGTCCAATATCATAATAAATGATGTACCTAGAATTAAGTAGTCTTATCCAGCTGATTTTGAATAGAGTGCAATAGCTAGCTATGACATTTTAGTTACCCTGAGTAGAGCAGCGTTGCCGAGGAGACGAGCAGATGATGTTCTATATTTAAAAAAGCATTTACTTACAGCTGTAAGTGAAGTACATTTTATATCTTTGATGCTCATTGTTGGTCTCTTACAACATTAGTCCCTGTAGCGCATTGAGAGCAGGAATCACATCCAAGGCTAATCTGATGTGGTTACTAGTGGAGTTTTAAGTCTAAGTTTCTATTTTGTTTGGCTGGTTGAGCGCTACACTGTAAAAACAACAAAGTTGTTTTACCTTTAAAATGTTAGTGTCTGAGCTGCCTTACTATATTTGACCTTGAAATAATAAGTATCTGGGCATAAAACACAGATTCTTGTTCTGTAAACGTACTATTTGAAATTCAATAAACAGAAAATTTTAAGGCAGCCTGAACACAGCCTCAACTTTTTACGGTGTAGTTAAATGTCCTCTACAGTTGGGCATACACTGTGTGTTTTTAGAAATGCTGTTCTTTGGTGAGTCACACTGTACACACAGTTCTGTCCATGAGCAATTTCAAATGAAGTGGTTTCATTCAAAACAGCACACTGAACACCGAGTACTGAGCACACATGGTGAGAAACTGAGATACAGCAGCAGCAAACACACTGCAAATAGAAATGTATATAGTAACACCTAGTTGACAAAAAACATTTACCTTTGCAATCCTACTCCGTCAAACTGAGTAAAGTAGTCATATACTAATTTTGTTATAAAATACTGGGGACGGGTTAAAATCAGGTTGGTGGGAATTTGATAAGGCAGAACACTGTGGTGGTCAGTTCAACCTCCACAGAGCTGATAACACTTCTCTGTGTAATCAGAACCTCGTTCAAGGCTGTCATTCATTCATTAGTGTGGCAATGTACACTAAATTTGGGTCATATAGTATCAGCAGGTTTCTGACTTTGTTATCTGTAAATTTTTGAGTACGGCTAAATGAATGTGGCTTTGGCCTGATACCTGATACCATCACTGGGATCGTTGTATCCCTACACAGTGCATAATACAAGTAGCAAATGCAGGATGAATCGATCTAATGCAGCCATAGAGTAAAACAACTTCCTGGATATTTTGCTTGGTTGGTTCATCTCTGAACATTTTAGAACTGTCTTCTAAACTAGCACTTTCCCCAAAGTACTGATGGATGAATAACAGATTCTGTTTTAAAGGGATACTCTTTGAGAACATTGTGTGCCATGCCCCAATCCTGTTAGATCCTTAAACTTGTGTCCTTCTATAGCTAAACTCTGTTATGTATTTTTTGTCATTATTTCATTTTACATCTCTTTCAGGAGCTGGCTCAGCTAAATCACAGGCTAAAGCAGCTAAATATGGTAAGTTAGAAGCTTTATGATGAAAGACTGTGGAAAGAATAAAATCCATAGTAAGCGTCAAAGATGTTCATAAGATTGTCAATTTTCCAGCAGCAGCTGGGGTAGTACCTGGTCTTGGGGGTGCACTCGGCATACCTGGTGTTGGTGCTGTACCTGGAGCGGGCGGTGTCCCTGGTGCTGTACCTGGAGCAGGCGGTGTCCCCGGCGCTATACCTGGAGCAGGCGGTGTCCCTGGTGCTGTACCTGGAGCAGGCGGTGTCCCCGGTGCTGTACCTGGAGCAGGTGGTGTCCCTGGTGCTGTTCCTGGAGCAGGTGGTGTCCCTGGCGCTGTACCTGGAGCAGGTGGTGTTCCTGGCGCTGTACCTGGAGCAGGTGGCGTCCCTGGTGCTGTACCTGGAGCAGGTGGTGTCTATCCTGGAGGNTTTTAGTCACTTCTAATAAGTGCAAAAATAAGCAATAAAATTATTTTGAATTTATGTTAATGGTCTGTCAGCCTCAGGCATTGGAACAGGTGGGCTCCCTGGCTTTGGTCTTGGAACAGGAGGTCTTCCTGGGCTTGGAACTGGTGGAGTTCCTGGGTCAGGACTTGGAGTTGGTGGACTTGGAGCTGGTGGAGTTCCTGGGTCAGGACTTGGAGTTGGTGGACTTGGGGCTGGCGGAGTTCCTGGATCTGGACTTGGAGCTGGAGGACTTGGAGTTGGTGGAGTTCCTGGATCTGGACTCGGAGCTGGTGGACTTGGCGTTGGACCTGGAGGTAACTGACCTGTTCATAGTATTTGTGTTGAGAAGCTAAGATGGTCCTTATTTGAGTATATTGATTGATTTTTTCTGTTCCATATTTCAGGATATGCTGGAGCCAAAGCTCGAAAATATGGTAAGCTTTTGTAATAAGTGGTAATGTCCATTTTAGTCATGTGGCCATATTTATATCTGAAATGCCATAATGATGACAGACATTTGGATTTTTTTACTTGAATTCCAGTTGACTTGAAAGAAGTTGTGCAATACAAGGTTCATGTGCCATTTGTACTTTTATTGTCTGCTGTAGCTCAGCTTGCAGGTGCTGGTGGAGCATTAGGTGCTGGAGTATTGCCAGGAGGAGGCAGAGGTGGAGTGGGAGGAATTGGTGGTCTACCTGGTGGAGGTGTTGGAGGACTGCCTGGTGGAGGTGTTGGAGGACTGCCTGGTGGAGGTGTTGGTGGTCTGCCTGGTGGAGGTGTTGGTGGTCTGCCTGGTGGTGGCGTTGGTGGTCTGCCTGGTGGAGGTGTTGGAGGACTTCCTGGTGGAGGTGTTGGTGGTCTGCCTGGTGGAGGTCTTGGAGGACTACCTGGTGTTGGAACTGGAGGTATTAATTAATGCTGTGTTCTAATCATTAGACAACTGATCTGGATTTACACTCATCTTCAAAAGAATAGTTGCACTCAGAAGGAAGTGTGGGATTGCAATGCTGTTGGGAAGGAAGATAAAGATTACCAGAAACAATAAGTGATGATAAATTTAGACTGATATGGGTAATATTTATTGAGCTACACATACAGAAGTAGTGTCTCTCAGTATGGCGTTGGACAGCCATATTTGCTAACGCAACAGACGTCTCAGCATGGAGTTGTAGAGGTTCCTAATGGTGTCCTGTGATAATCCATCCCATGCAGC
>CM067487.1:10764985-10783682 GCA_034552555.1 Semaprochilodus insignis | reverse complement strand
AGTGTGAACGAAGTAGCCGAATCTGTAGGTGTATGGAAACGTATGGTCATACGGGTCTACCAGCAGTGGCAAAAATCCCAGTCTACAGGAAATTCTCCTCAGAATTGTGCAGGCAAGGCATTCACCAAATCTGGCCCAATTCTTTGATGCAAGAGTGTCTGAACATTGATGTGCCCAGCATCCAGAAACTTGTCCAGTCCATGCCAAATCCAGTCATAGCTGTTATTGGTGCTTGTGGAGGTGTTACACACTATTAGGTATGTTTCAGTCACGGGTGACTCATTTTTTGTCTGGTGAGCCTATATATATTGTATCTTCATATATATATTGGCTGGTAGAAAGAACTATAAGAGTTAACATACAATGGAAAATAGGTTTTTATTTTTTATTAAATATTGCATTATTCATAACATACCACTGATATTTATTGTATGAGTAAAGCTCATTCCCAGCAACATATACAAAAGTTCTTGAAAAAGGTCTGAAATTCATTTTAAATATATCGTATCTAGCTCTACTAAGAGGTGCTGCTGGGGGAGCAGGTCTAGGAGGAGTTCCGGGCAGGTTGCCTGGTTCTGGTGTTGTACCAGGTGGGGCAGGAGCTGGACTTGGTGGATTAGGAAGTCTACCAGGAAGCGGAGTGGGACCAGGAGGGGCAGCTGGTGGTGTACCAGGCAGCGTGCCTGGTGGTGGCTTTGGACCTGGAGGTCTCCCTTTAAGTGGCATTGGGCCTGGAGGTAAATGAACCAATTATGATCAGTTCTTTAGGTCTGCTCATGTTCATTCCAAAAACCATATAATGGTGTTGGTGCATAGCTGAACATCTGCATAGGTGTGATACAGTAGTAAAGTTTCTACCCAGTTCTTTAAATGATGTGCTGACAAAAATATAAGACAGTAATCATGCAGACCAAGAGTTAGCCTTCATTATAATGGGCAAAATGTGTGGCCTTAATGAGTTTGAACATGGTATTATAGGAGTTTATCCCAAAAAGCTGTAATCCTGGGCTTCTCTTCTTCTTCACTGACAACACAGGCATGTAACATGATCCACTGGTTGATCTATTCATATCAACCAGTGGATGATGTTGAGTGCCAGTGTTGTCAGTAAAGAACAAGAAAACACATCTACAGGACTATCAGAACTGATGTTTAGGAGTGGGAAAAGTTGCCAGATCAGGCAAATCTAGGTCCCTTTTGATCATGATGATAGAAGGATCTGAATTTGGCTCAAGCACCACATCCATAGAGCCAATCTGTTTGTTCTCAACATTACAGGCCAGTGCTGATGTGTGCTGGAATGACTGTGTGTATAGCAATTTCCCAGAGCATGTTAGTTACTGCTGAATGTCTGAACAATCTGAATGTTGAACACTGTTGCTGACCAAGTTAATCCCTTTACGACTATATAGCTATATGCTGATTAGTGGCACTAGGTATCTCATATGGACATTTCCAGTATGATAGTACCATGTCACAAGGCATGTGACAGTGATGAATTGTCATTTGTGCTTGCAAATATAAAAATGTGTGTTCTGCATTTAACCCATCTGGCGCCTGGGGAGCAGTTGGGTGTTAGGTGCCTTGCACAAGGGCACTCCAGTTGTGTCCTGTTGGTTCAGGGAATCAAACCAGCAACCCTCCGGTTACAATGGCTGGTTCCCTAACCTCTACTATAAACTTTGCACTAATATGGTCTTTTTGTGTTGCAGGATATGCTGGAGCCAAAGCCCGTAAATATGGTAAGGGGATTTTTGCAGAATTACACCAAGGATCCACGTAAAAGCACAGTGTATTAATCTTTTGGACAACGTCATATACAGTAGATGTGTTGTATCAAACAGGCCTCCCAAGTGGAGTAGGTGGAACAGGAGGGCCTGGAGGCCTAGGAGGGGTCCTTGGTGGTGGATTAAGACCAGGAGTGCCGGCTGGAGGAGTAGGTCCTGGAGTTGTCCCAGGAGGCGGAACTGGACCTGGAGGAGCACCGGTTGGTGGCTATGGACCAGGAGGAGTACCTGGTGGTGGTGTTGTTCCTGGAGGAGTACCAGCTGGTGGCTATGGACCAGGAGGAGTACCAGCTGGNACCAGCTGGTGGCTATGGACCAGGAGGAGTACCAGCTGGTGGCTATGGACCAGGAGGTTTACCTGGTGGTGGTATTGCTCCTGGAGGAGTACCAGCGGGTGGCTATGGCCCTGGAGGTACCAAATGTTACATTCCTGCACTAACAACATTCCAAATAAATTTTCCACGTCAGCCGCTGTATTCTTATGGTTGTTTATTATTTCTTTCACATCTTGAATATAGCATATCCCAGTGGATCAAAGGCACTTAAATATGGTAGGAAAACATATTTGGTTTACTATTACAGTACTGGTTTGTGTTGTGAGTTCTCCAGCAAGTTTGGCATTATGTCTTGCCAATCTCATTTGCAGGTCGTGGGGGTGGGGCTCCTATCTCGGGTGTTGGTGGGCCGTTTGGAACAGGACTAGGTCCTGCAGGAGGACTAGGAACTGGCGTAGGACCTGCTGGAGGGCTAGGAACTGGCATAGGACCTGCTGGAGGACTGGGAACTGGTGTGGGACCTGCTGGAGGACTAGGAACTGGCGTAGGACCTGCTGGAGGACTAGGAACTGGCATTGGACCTGCTGGAGGACTAGGAACTGGTGTGGGACCTGCTGGTGGATATGGCCAGGGGACTGGGTTTGGTCCTGGGGCAGGATATGGACTTGGGCCAGGTGGAGTACCTGGAGGAACAGGGACCAGAGGAGGGTTTCCAGCTGGTAAGTCCAGGATTAGACAGTATCTTTACCGTGATAGTTTAATTTGTTTACTCATTCGTACACATACTTACCCTTACTTACTTTATCCAACTATTTGTTTTGATTGTAACATATTTTGTTTCTGATAGGATATGGACCAGGCTCAAAAGCTGCTAAATATGGTATGTGAAATGAATTTGTTGACATATATTCATATGATTAAGTAATAATTACACAACTCTACACACAATTGCTGTTCATTTGCTGAATTAAACATATTGGGAAATTTATTCAACTTATACAAATAAGTACACTCATCATGCAAAGAATAGTTGCACCCAAGAGGAATGAACTGACAGGACATTGTGAGACATACGAATGATTCAAGTTCGTACCTCTGTACCTGGATGGCCCAAAAGACACGATTGCGGACATTCAGCGAGCAGTGATGCCCTCCATGAGTCCTATTATCAACAGCACTATTGGCAGAGATCTGCTCCACACAAGACTACAGGCATGCACGCTGTTACGACAACTGCCCTTAACACCAGGTCAGTGTTGCCAGACACTGCAATGGTGTTGTGGCAGACTGCCATGGAGTGACTCAGAATGGCAGTGGGTCATCTTCAGTGATGAGTCCCACTTTT
Source organism: Semaprochilodus insignis (assembly GCA_034552555.1). Taxonomy (NCBI): domain Eukaryota; kingdom Metazoa; phylum Chordata; class Actinopteri; order Characiformes; family Prochilodontidae; genus Semaprochilodus; species Semaprochilodus insignis. The sequence continues at coordinate 10,780,275 of CM067487.1, read as the reverse complement.
GTCTTGGTGGAGACGACCCATGAATCCGTGTGTGGAGGCACCGTGGTCAGCACCAAGATGAATGGCTTATTGTCACGTGTCACACGTCCAGAAGGCCTGGTGTCACTCCGCCTCCACCCCTACTGCACAATCTGCAGGAACTGTGTGAGAATATTCAAGCTGTATGGGATGGATTATCACAGGACACCATTAGGAACCTCTACAACTCCATGCCGAGACTTCTGGCACATTGGGTTAGCAAGTGTGGCGTCTCAACGCCATACAGAGAGACACTTGTTTTGTATGTGTAGCTCAATAAATATTGCCCATATCAGTCTAAATGTATCATCATTTATTGTTTCTGGTAACCTTTACTTTCCTTCCCAATAGCATTGCATTTAGATTCTTCCTTCTGGGTGCAGCTATTATTTTGAAGATGAGTGTACATTAAAATTGTGCACTATAGTTTGATAAGTAGATGTGTTAACGTATGTGTTAACAAAATGTATAATGCATCTCTTGACAAAAAAATGTAAGCTTGTTGGTTTAGCACAGGCAATGTTTAGTCATGCATCAAACATAGGTTTAATCGGTAAAATGGCCCAAGTTAATCCTTAGATTATATAAAAATTCAATGCTTCATACGATTGGTTTGGAATTCACTATGTGTTCACTTCATGTTCAGAAATATCTGCACACTTTTGGCACTGTACATTTATCCAGTGTACTTCTCTTCAGGTTTACCTGGAAGAGGTGGGCTATTAGGAGCTGGGGGAGTACCTAGCATTGGAACTGGAGGAGTAGTAAGCACTGGACCAGGTGGTAAGCAGGACATCTTCAGACCACCAAAAAGAGACCACTTGAGTTTCTGTTTTGCACCCATTTGAAGCAATGCTATTTAAACTGTTCTCTGACAAATGAGTCTACAGGCTAAGTCATATGTTTAGCATAACTGGCATACTAACATCTTGAGTGGTCCTAGACTAGTGGTCATTGATTTTATCCCTTTGGACCATTCAGGTGTTTTACCTGGAGGCTTTGCAGGTGGTGCTGGATTGCCTGGCGGTGTGCCAGGTATAGGTTTTGGGGGCTATGGAGGTAGGCTTCTGAGAACTAAGCAAAAGTGATACTTGTAATGATGTTAAATTAAGTTTAATGCACTCACAGGTCACTAAATATGAGTTCTAAATGTTTCTTCATCTTCAAAACTCTCTGCAGGATATGGAGCTGGGGTGAAACCTCCAAAGTACGGTAAGAACCCTTTAGCTGGGGCCTCTAGGGTTGTTAAAGAGCATGTTCAAAAAAGTAGACGGCCATTAAGCACTGACCCTATTAACTGTCAACTTCTGCTTCAACCAGGCCAACCAGGAGGTGGCTTCGGAAGTGTGTTAGGTGGAGCAGGATCAGTGCCTGGTGTTGGAGTTGGAACCACAGGTGTAGGGACAGGAATTACAACTGGCACAGGTGACAATAATCCTTGGGGCATATTAATGGTGTGATTATTAACTAGATACTTACATTGCACAACCAATTCAAGTTAATCCATTCATGGTTTTCTGGCGTTGCAGGTGGACCAGGTGGTGTAGCAGTCACAGGAAGCAAGGCAGATAAATACAGTGAGTTTGTGCTCCCTCCTGTTTATGAAATAGTTTGATACTTCACTGTACATCTGTTTGACACCAGGCAGATGTCTACCAAGAATGCTCTTAATCTGACCCCAGGAGTGCCAGGTGTCACCGGAGGAACACAAGGAGGAGCAATCATCCCAGGCAGCACACCAGCCACGTCCACAGATCAGGGAACCAAAACAGGGGTTGATGGAGGTAATGTGCTGAATAGAGTTTAATCAGTTCAGTGATATTTAGTCAGTTTGTTGATGTTTGCTTATTGTTACTTGTTTATGTAGTAGAATCCATATTGACAACACTTTTAAGACATCTATTAGCACTTTCATGAGCTTAATTACCTAATCATGAACTAGGGGAGGGCGATATGGTGATATTTTATGGCTATCATGATAAATTATGTAGTAATATGCCTTTCTGGGTGTATCATAAATATCATCAACATTAACTAACTGCAATTTTTACAAATACATCATAATTAGCCCTGTTTAACAGGATTTGAACAGTGCACTGCTGTTTGTTAAACATGGAATCAAATCTGACTATTGTCAGTGGTGGACAGTAACGAAGTAAATGGAATTGGTTTCTGTACTGAAGTAGTTTTTTCGTGTATCTGTACTTTACTGAAGTGTTTCCATTTTGGATGACTTTGTACTTTAACTACGTTTCAAACTCAAAAATCTTATTTTTTACTCCACTACATTATCCGAAATTTGTAGTTCCTCTCGGCTTATGTGTGTGTAAAAACGTAACAGGTCAGAACAAAACAAGCTTATTCATGGATTCTTAGCATCCATGGAAATGTCCATTTTAGGCCTGGACTACCTTAAGGACCACCTCAATCACACATCAAAGCATTAGTGAACAGATAAAACATACTGTTGCTGACTTTGTGGGTAAATAGACCACAATGTAGAATATGTACACATGCACTTGTGACTGGCGAGTGTCTTTTTCTGCATTTATACAAACACTATTTCCTTTTATAGTAAATGTGGTTTGGCTAGTTTATGTTTATGAACAGAGACCTACAGATACAATATAGTAAAGGAAAACTCCTTTGTGATCCTGTTTAAAGCAAGTTTTTATTAAAGTTTAACTTGTAACTAAGTTGCAAATAAATCTTAAACTGAAACTTTGCTTGTTTGCAAAAAAGTTGTTTTATAGTTCTAGCTAATGGAACCTGTTCTCCTTCAGTGTTCTGTGCTGATGATCATTTGAACAGACATCAGTGTAAGACTACTTAATGACCTTCTATTAAAGACTGGTGGACTGAGAGAGACACTAGAGTCTCTTCACCTACAGTGAGTTGATTAAGAGTCTTGTTCCAGAAATGATAATAGGACATTAGAGCCATAATAAATCATGCTACTGTTACTCTCCATACTGAAGTACATTTGAAGGTAAATACTTTAGTGCTTTTACTCCAGTGGAGGTCTAAAGGAGGAACTTCTACTTTTACTGGAGGAAGATTTTACCTTGGGGACTCTACTTTAACTCAGCTACATGGTTTGTGTACTTCGTCCACCACTGTTAGTATTAGTAGCATTGTAGTGTTTTACATGTGCAACCACAGGTTCTATTATGTCTGTTCCAACTTATTAAATCTCAGAAAGACTAAATATCAGGAAATATGTCCTAAATCAACTACATATCAGGGAAATGTATTGTGCTATAATATCGGCCACCCCTGGCTTGTATTACATAACTGAGAAATGCACTAGCTAATCAATTTACTCATTATTAGTTTAGAATATAGATATAGATATGTATATAGGATATAGGATACAAATATATATACACACTTTGTTCTTTTACTTTGTAATTAGTTCATGATTAGCAAATTGGACATTCAGTTGTTATCCACATCATGTTTGTGAATATATTATGTAAATATTTACAAAAGACCACTAAAGGAAAAGAAGATCTTGGCTGTTTGTGCAACACAGCTTTTAAAAGAATGCTAGAAACTTTGGACCTAAATGATTTGTTAAACAGCAACAATCAACAGTGATTCACTTGGTCGTGTTTTACGAATGATGTGTAGGTTATATGTAAAATATCTGCAACATTATGAAATAAATATTTATAAATACCATTAAGTTAAACTTTACACTAGAATAGCAGTTTACACTAGAATAGAACTTTATACTAGAATACAATAGAAATTAGAAATTAGAAATTAGAAATAAATCCAACATGCTGCAATGCCTTGATTTGTGATAGGAGACCGTACAGCCATTAAGGATGTTAATTAAGAAGTTAATTGGTTTTATTAAACTTAAGGCAAAATAAAACATCACCAGTCACCAGATAGCTGCTTAAACCAAATCCAGAAGATAAAACTTCAATGAAATAAACTAAACTCATAGACTACAAGACTAAAAACCAAATGCAAGACATTAAAGTGTTTTATTCTAGTATGCAGCAAAGTTATAACTGTCTTTATTATTTCTCTGTTAAGTCGTTGTGCCGGGTGCAACAGCTGGGACGGTTAATGGCACTGGAGATGGACCAGGTTAGTAACAAACATGACGTGCACAATACAGTTCTAGTCTTTAACAGGAGTTTAATACTCATAAGACGAATATAAACTGAAAATGCTATATGACATTTTATGAGTTTGCTGAACTTTGAACTCATTGTTTTGTACACAGGCAGTACTAAAGCTCCGAAGTTGGGTAAGAACTTTCTATTCCAGCCCTCATCATCTCATTACCGTTATACAAATGACTTGAAATGATTAGTCTTAATCGTACAGGAGAGCCCGGTGTAACAATAGAAGGTTCCGGAAGCTCCATTGGAGGAGGCCCAAGTGAAGGTAGAAGCAAATAATTCAAAATTCAGTTTTTATGTTATGTAATATATAGCTAGAACAATTTTCGTCATGTTTTAGTGGTTTGATTTCTGGATTTCTGAAGTCACGTGTGCCTTATTTTTTGCCTTATCTTATGTAGGTATTACTGGTGGACCTGTTGAAGGAGATGGATTTGATAGGGTTGCTGGGACAGGCATACCCATTTTAGCTGGCGTACAGCCAGGTATTGCTTTGCATAATTACTCACATGCAAAACTTAAATATGGGCTAATTACTCACATGCAAAACTGAAACATGGACTAATTGCTTACAGGCAAAACTGAAACGTGGGCTAATTACTCACATGCCAAACTGAAACGTGGGCCAATTACTCACATGCCAAACTTATACGTGGGCTAATTACTCACATGCAAATCATGTGATTTTGATATGATCCCAGTGAAAATGTGTTTTGTGAAGCTACTTGCACTGATATTAGCTTTCTGTTTGTAGCTGTAGTTTGTAGTGATGTAGTTGGTTCAGGGCCGGGTTTGTAGCTTAACCTCACAAAAATTAAGTATTACTAACAGACTCAGCCATTTCTCCTTTTGCAGGTGGAACCGGAGGGCCAATATCAGGAAGTAAGACTTCTTTCTATCTAAAGGAAAATAAAAATAGAACAAGTTTAACAAGTTCTCAGTTGTAGAAATACCTTGATATTCAGTTTGACCATTTCTCTTTCCCTGCAGTTGGTCCTGGAGTAGTTCAACCCAGCGGTAAGTGCTTATTCTGTTGTACACCATCAGTCAAACGTTTGGACACACCTAGGTACATACACACACAATACATAGACTTTATTATTATTATTTTCCACATTTTTAAATTAAAATGAAGTCCTCAAAATCCTGAAATAGCTCATTTTATTGAAAACATGAAAACGGCTTAAGAAATATTGTTGAAAATACACTTTTGAGGCATAGGCATATTTATATTTTTCTTTAAAACAGCTTTGAAATGTTTGAGGGTTTAGCCTTTAGAATAACCGAGAAACATTCAGTTTTGTGTGTCCAGACATTTGATTGATAGTGTAGTTTACATTGTATGACTGAAAAGAAGTAGCAGTAAAGACAATTGATTTTAATATATCAAGCTTACATTAAAATTCATAATGATTTGTACTGATTCTCTCTTCCTTCTGTTTTCTTAGCTGGACCAGGTGATGGTGAGTAAGACTGTTTGAAGTATTGACTGTTAGTTCACAAAAACAGAGTTGGGCTCCCTCTAGCTGTGAGTCGAATCATGTGCATGCAGTACTCTTAGGTCTCTAAGGTATGTCCACTCAAGCTCTCTCACATGTTCGCTCCTCTATTGTCTATTGTTTCTCTCCCATTACAGCAGATGCTAACCTTTTAATTGTAGCAGATGTTGATATTACATTATGAAAGTTCAAGAAGCAGTTTGAAAAGTGAATAGTGGGTAGCCCTCTCCACAGTCTCGCTGGAAGTAGTTGGGGGTTAGGTGCCTTGCATGAGGGCACTTTAGTCATGTCCTGTTGGTTTAGGAAATCAGACCGGTGATCACAATGCTCATTCACTAACCTCTAGCCCACTGCCCCATAATCATATATGCATACACAGTGGAGTTCAGATGTTTGAGACCGCACTGAAAAACTTTATTTTCTAGTATTTAAACCTAGAAATAAACAACAGAAAGTTTTAGAATTTGGAACAATTGAAAACACAGAAAAGTTGTGACAGTTAAAATAAACAAATATTTAAAATTCTGAACTATTTTTAGGTCACTTTTAAAAATTAAAGCTATCTGGTCAAACTAGCCATATTGAGGCCTTTGTACAAGAAGGTCAGTCTTATTTGTTCCATTGAAGCATGTTCAGATGACTCTAAGGTGGATTTGAATCACTGATCAAAGGCTTGTGCACAAACCTATGGAGTCCATGCCACTTTGAGCGCACAATAGCAAACAAAAGCTGCCAAGCTGCATGGGATAGATTATCAGAGGGCACCATTAGGAACCTCTACAACTCCATGCAAACTTTGCAAACATGGCAGTCCAACGCCATACTGAGAGACACTACTTCTGTTCGTGTAGCGCAATAAATATTACCCATATCAGTCTAAATTTATCATCATTTATTGTTCCTGGTAACCTTTATCTTCCTTCCCAATAGCACTGCAATCCCACACTTCCTTCTGGGGTGCAACTATTCTATTGACAATGAGTGTAATTTAACAAGAGTCTGAGAGTACAATTAATACGTCTTTAAAACATCAACCTCTTCATTAGATGCTGGTGTTGGTGTTTCATTGTTCTCATGAAAGATGGAGAACGGTGATCCCCAAAACTTCATCAACAGTTCTCTGCCTCTATATCATACATGTTCCTTTGTATTTAAGTTTTTTTTTTGTTGACAGTGTAACGCTGTGAAAACACAGTAGTACAACATGTTGTAACTAAATCCTGTCATATGGTACAGGATGTCCCAATGGTCTATACATACATCTACAGCTCAGAATACAAACAGTTATGATCAGGATTTTTCTTGGAGGTATGAAATTAATGTAAACTTAATGTGGTCTTGCTCAGGTGACATTGGTGAAGGTCTTCCAGGAGCCAGACCCTTAAAACCTCCAGGTACCTTTTACCCCAGTTTCAGAAAGCTTGACATGTCATTTCATTCATTCACTTCTGCTTGTGCTCGATTAGTTTCAGTGATGCCAGAACATGAAGTGAATTATTGTTGTGTGATACCGTAGGTGGTGGAGGGGGTGTGATACCCGGACGTGGGGATACCCCAAGCACTATTGGTGGTGGTCCACGTGGAACTGGAGTTGGACCAGGTGGTATTGGTGGAGGGCCTAGTGGAACTGGTACTGGACCAAGTGGAGTTGGAGGTGGGCCTGGTGGAGTTGGAGGGGGACCAGGTGGAGTTGGCGGAGGGCCAGGTGGAGTTGGAGGGGTCCCTGGTGGAGTTGGAGGTGGGCCTGGTGGAGTTGGAGGTGGCCCTGGTGGAGTCGGAGGTGGGCCAGGTGGAGTCGGCGGAGGACCAGGTGGAGTTGGAGGTGGGCCTGGTGGAGTCGGAGGTGGGCCAGGTGGAGTCGGCGGAGGACCGGGTGGAGTTGGAGGTGGGCCTGGTGGAGTTGGGGGTGGACCAGGTGGAATTGGCGGAGGACCAGGTGGAGTTGGAGGTGGACCAGGTGGAGTTGGAGGTGGACCAGGTGGAGTTGGAGGCGGACCAGGTGGAGTTGGACCTGGAACAATTAAACCACCCAAAGGTTATTTATCACTTCTTCTCAAAACTCTATTTTAAGTGTCTAATGCACTCTTACATCTTACAATACTGTGCAAAAGTCAGAGACCACAAGTTATTAATATTTCATAAGATAAGGAGATTACATATAAGATAATCCACTTAAAAACTGTTATTAAAATATATCGAACATATTACATCACCATCAGATAAATAGTACTTAAAGCTTCCATCACTGGGAGAGAGGAGACGATCAAGCTCCACTTTTGCTTCAGATCAGAAAAAAAAATCCACGGACATTTCTGTCCATCCTTCCACTGTGAGAGGACATCTCAGTGCTATGGGTCTGAAAGGACGTGTAGCTGTCAAGTAGCCCTGACTGAGAAAAGGAAGATAACAAAGAAGAACATTTGCAGACCTTACACAGAACTGCTGCTAATATCAGAACAATGGACTGGTCAGCTCCGGGTCTAGACCTCAACATCGCTATATGTGTGTGGATCATAAGAAGCAGAAAATGCAACCAACTTCTAGGACTAAACTTTGGAAATGTGTAAATCTCTGGAGGTTTCTCTGGAAAACTGAGGCAAGTCTTCTAAAATCACTGGGAGCTGTATTAAAAGCAAAAGGTCGACTGTTTTCCTCATACTGAAAAATGAACTTAATAATTGTTTTGACTGGAAACTGAATAAATGCCATATATGCATACACTACCGGTCAAAAGTTTAGACACTCCCACCTAAATGGATCCTTATATACCACATATACTCTGGATGTATCACAGGTCCACAGTATCAAAGTTCCATTTAGGACCGTTTTAAGGTGGACTGTATAATTCCATGAGTGCTATTTTATAGTTTGACGTCTTCACTTTTATTTTAAAGTAAAGCATTAAGATAAACACAAGAAGAACCTTCTATTAGTAGCTGTGTCTAAACTTTTGACTGATACTGTACATATGTACCTGCCATAGGAACATCACAAATACATGTTCTTGGTACACTGTCAGGTTACGGTACTCCAGGTGGGGGAGGACTTCTTGGTGTTGGCGGCATTGGTGGCACTGGCGGCCCAGGTGGAGTTGGAGGGCCTGGAGTGACACTGGGAACTAGCTTTTTGCCTGGAAGCAGCAGTCTCCTCCCAGGAGGTGCAGGAGCAGGGATTGGAGCACAGAAGGCTGCCAAAAGTATGAAAACCATTAATCAGTTACAATGATGAGTCAGACTTACACTGGCAGCAGGCCAATTAATCTCTTACTTGGATTAAACCTAGTGTAAAATGTCATGAACAGTTAATAAAAACACAGTTATTAATGTTATACTTGGACCTTGTTAGGCCATTTGAGTCTTCTTGTCAAGACATTGCCTTTGCCTCTGATTGTAGGTTATGGAGGAATCGGAAGTTTAGGTGCCGGCGGGCTCTTGCCAGTGAATGGTACGTTTTATAACTTTTCATGTTCATAGTTATTGTGATAAATGTCAAATAATTATTTTAGTTTAAAGTTTAAAGGCTGATTTTTACTCCTGAATGAAAGTTCAAGAAACAAGAAACCGAAAGGGTAACTGGTATTAAACTATTCTTTATGGTCAGAACAGTGGAAGCATTTCACAAAGCTGTTCACTGGAGAGTTAGAGTTAGTTTCCCAGGTTAGCTGTTTTTACCAGCTAGCTAACATGAAGCAGTACTCTCATATGCACAACACGGTTTGATTTTTGTAATATTCATATTTCAAAAAGAAAATAGATTATTTTAGCTGTCTGATGACAGGTACAAGGCTGATTGTTGGTCGCCTCCACCAAGACATCACCAAATGTCTGCAATCGTGGCTGTTGGGTCAGTCCAGTACTGCAACAAGGCCCATCCTTGCTTACACTAAATGCGTAGGATAGAGGATGAAACTTGCGCATGTCTCACAATGCCAAACCTGCCCACCAAGTTTCATTCCTGTTGGTTGATGATGAGTGTATATTTTTATTGAGGAAAATTATATTGTGATAATTATTGTCATGGTTTTATCAGCTAGCCGTATTCTGAATTACAGTAAGCTCTTCCTTTCAAACAACGTTCCCTTTCATTTTTAGAACTTCAGATTGATGTTCTCAATGAATGTTTTGAAGTACAGATAGATATTCATTGTTCATGTTTTGTTTACATGTTTTTATTGTCCAGTTCATGGTTCATCCTATCCGTGAACCAGTTTCTTTCAAATCCTCAGTCGATCTATCTCTCTCAGAATTCCCCTCAGACCTTCTTCTCTGTTATTTTCCAGGTCTAAGGTTTCCAAGTGGAGCTGCTGTGGGCAGCAAACAAGGAAAAGGTATCCTTAAATACTGTAATTCTAGTAATGAATATTCAAAACATTTAGTCTAAAACTCACAAATGATAAAGATCTGAATGTTTGAATATACTTTTTATATTTTTATAAGTTCTACTCTTTCTTTGCTCCCTTACCTGCTCTTACTTAGCTTATGGAGCACTAGGTAGACCTGGAGGGGCTGGTGCGGGTGGGCTTGGTGGCACTGGAGGCCCAGGCATTTATCCAGGTGGAACAGGTGGCTATGGAACAGGACCGGGTGGCTATGGAACAGGACCGGGTGGTTATGGAACAGGACCGGGTGGCTATGGGACTAGCCCTGGTGGACTAGGGGGGCCTGGTGGAACCGGACCTGGTGGTGAGTGTGTGTAGTGTTGTATTGTTTATTTAAAACCAATAAAGCAGCACAACTTACAACTGAAATAGGAGCTCACCATGTTACTCTTACTGGCTAGGTAGTATGACTCTCTCTCTCCCTATCTAATCAAATCACATTTATTGTCATGGCACAATTATACAGGTGTAAAGGTGAGTGAAAATCTTAGGTGCATAGTCCCTTGCAGTACTTAGTACACCAGAATAGCTCTGTTAATCGAAATATACAGTTTTATATAACAGTAATATAAAGTTATGAATAGAAGTTGTGATGTATACAGATGTACACATTCCATATATGCCATTTGGGAAGTCTGAGGTAGGTAAATGAGAAGCAGGGCATATGCAGAGGACAGAATATGATACATATATATTCCAGTTTACACAGCAAATGGATAGATCATACACTGTGATGCTACCTAATGTGGGTGTCTATTAGTTGACGCAATTAAGTTCTCCTCCAAGCAAACTTACACATACAGTACCAGTCAAAAGTTTAGACACTGCTGCTCATAGAAGGTTCTCCTTATGTTTATCTTAATGCTTTACTGTAGAATAAAAGTGAAGACATCAAATTATAAAACAGCACTCATGAAATTATGCAGTCCACCTTAAACACCTCCAACATTGGACTTTACAGGAGGATAAAACAGCTTTCCTAACCTGCAGTGGAGGTTGATTTAAAAAGATTCATTTGTAGTTTTCGCACAACTGAATATATATTACAGTGTATAATACTGTGGTACATCAAGAGTATACGTGGTATATCAGGATATGTATTGTTTCAGACATCTCATCAGTTGTTAAGTGTAAGCCTGTAGAGTCTTTAAGATCACCAACAAGATCCATTTAACTGGGTGTGTCTAAACTTCTGATTGGTACTGTAGACTCATAATGCCATGATTACATTCTTATGGCATCTATAGTTATTAATAAAGCTCTTTGTCTACAGGTCTTGGATATGTTCCTGGAACTGGGAAGCCACCTAAAAGTATGTTATTAGCATTTAACTTTACTGTACATGCTGATGGTAACGCAATCAAAGATTCAAGTGCAGTTACATAGTGATACAATTGCTTTCGTTTTTGTGAAAACAGGCTACGGAGTTGGGACTGGTGGAGTTGGTGGGATTGGAGGCATAGGAGGAGTAGGTGGAGGGCCTGGAGGTGTCGGTGGTGGCGCAGGAGGAATTGGTGGAGGACCTGGTGGAGTTGGAGGAGGACTGGGTGGTCTTGGCGGAGGTATATTATAGCATACAGTAGGATGCTACTGATCGCAAGTCCGGAATCACCACTCCGAGGTTTATATGAATAGGCTGTAGGTTGTTCTAAAATAAATGAGAACGTTCAGAGCATCAGGAACAACTTTTAATATTCTGCATGCCCTGTATTTCAGAAATGGTGGTCAATTTTGGAAGCAGATATAGTGGGGTCCAAAAGTCTGAGGCCTCTAGTTACTACATGCCTTAAATAATTTGGTACAGTGAAGAGAAGAACACTAAAGAAGATAGTAGATTAACCTCAACAAACATACATAACCTACTAACATACTGAGAACAGCAGTGGTGGGACATATTTTTCTGGGGGGCGTGACTGGCGTGGACATTTGTATCATGGTTTCAGTCTTAGTTTCAGAATCGTTACAGCCCTACTGACCTGCATTGTGCCTATTTGAAAAAGCCCTTAGAGCTGAAACACTCCTTATAATGTCACTGTGAATGGGCGGAAAATGCTGTAAACTGAATAGATGGGTAAATGTTAATGTGTTGGTTTTTCATGTGGAATGCAGCCTGTGCTGTTTTTGTATCTGTGGAATCAGGGGAGGGTGATGGGGGGCTGATGGGGTGAGGTGAAGGGGTAGGTGCATTGAAAAGTTATTACGATGCAGGCCCTTTGGATTTGAATAGTGACCTAGGCATACTGCAGAATATTGAATCATTGTTCCTGATTTTACTTGTACATAACTTTGTTTTTGCTTTATGAGTTTCACCTTTCTAAATAGTTTGGTTGTTTAATTTTCATGTTCAATGAAAAAAAAAGTCTGAGTTTTGGAGACCAACATATTGGACACCAACATTACAGCTTATAGTCTCTTACAGTATTAATATTACAGTAGTAACCATAACTTTTGCAGTACACGTAGAGGCGGTCATACTAATGGGCAGTACTGAATATAAAATTGTTAGTGTTAAAAATGTTAATATTATCAAGCCCCAGTCTTTCTCCTGCTCCTGCACACCTGCTTTATGGAGGTTCCTCAGGAAAAGCTTGTTAATTAGCTGATTATTAGCGGATCTGGTGTGCTGGAGAAGGGAAAACTCAAAGGTGTGGAGGGGAGGGGTACTCAAGAACAAAGTGCACCAATTCTGTACACCAAACCATCCAATAAAATCTGAAACGGAATCCTAATATTCTCTAATATTCTGCAATGTTTTTGTCCTCAGGTTTGGGTTACCCCGGAGGAACAGGACTCAGAGTAGGAGCTGGAAAACCTGGGAAATCAGGTGCTGCCTGTTTGAATGGCCAACCAATTGTGATGATGGTTCTTCTTTGTCTGTGGTCGAAAATATATTTATTCTGAAACCAATCTGTTGTATGAATTTGAATATTTACAAATTAAAGTATAACTTCACAACTAAAGCCACTCTGGTGTTCCTTAAATGCTTGGCGTTTGGCACCTCAATGAAGATCTCCATCAGTGGTCACTTCAAGAAGTATATCAGACAGATTAGAGAAATCAGACTGAATATGGCAGAATAAGTACATTCAAAAGAATGACACACATCTAACAAACCATTACATGACTAACTGAACTATTACATCTTACGTGTCACGACTCACATGACTTTCCAGACTGGTTCTCAGTGCACACAGAAATCCATCTGTTGAGGACACAATCAAAATACTAACAAAAGTCTGTCATGGTTGTACAGTTAAAATAAATGTTAGTTAGAAGTTTCATGCCAGTTAATGGCTGTTTTATTTTAATTTTTTAAAAAAAAGTTTTAACTGTTTTTTAATTCTTTTATTTTTAATTCTGTGAATCTTTTTATTTATTTATTTAGTATTTGGAACAAACACAGTTAACTAAGTCAACTTTTAAAGCAGAATCAACACAAACCTAATTCGATCAGTTGATTTATTCTTCAGTAAGAAAATCCAAGAACGAGAACAAACATCTTTCAATTCATAAGTCATTTGATATGTAATATGCATTCTGACCCTCACAGACAATCACCTCATAATGATCTCACTCACATAACACAGATGATTAGCTTCTCAGTATGCTTTCCCTTTTTACAGGATATGGTGGTTTAGGTGGAGCAAGGGGCGTTGGAATTGGCGCTGGAGGTGCAGGTGGGATCGCGGGCGGAGGTCCTGGAGGTGTAGGAGGAGGGCTAGGAGGAGTAGGAGGTGGGCCTGGAAGCCCAACTGGAGTAGGTGGAGGTATGCTATGCAACTTTAAGAAGTTCAAGCCACACAGCGCTGTTATGAAGTACAAATTAAAACTGTCACAATGTTCTTTATGTTCTTAGGCCTCAGGTACCCTGGCGGTGCGGGTGTTGGAGCTGGGAAGCCTGGAAAATCAGGTGCTTGATCCCTCATACATCTATGTGCAAAAAATGTACTGCAGGACATGACTGAGTACTGAGCTCCCCAGACAAAAAAAAGTAGTCACCTTGGGTGTTTAAGGTGGTGGTAACTTCAGGCTCCTGCAGATGGCACTGCACGAGGATGATGGAGCTATAAATACCTGTCGGGTGTGTGACGGGATTCATAGACAAAATCCCAGTCTCCTCAGAATTGTGCCAGGGAAGGCATCCACCACATCTGGCCCAACTGTGAAATTATTTGATGCAAGAGTGTCTGAACATTGATGTGGCCTACATCCAGATGTGAAACTATATCCAGTCCATGCCTAATCCAATGGCAGCTGTTATTGGTGCTCATGAAGGTATTACATGTTATCAGATACGTTTCAGTCACAGGTGACTATTTCTGTTGTCCAGTGAGCTTATAAGGACAAGCATAATATTAAAGATTGTTTATGATCTATTATGTTGCTTTTCTCATATGTTACAGGGTATGGCACAGGTGCCTTGGGTGGCCAAGGTTACCAGCCAGGTGAGACATCCTTCCCATTGTTCTTATTTCCTGGGTCGTAGGCTATACTGGGAATACAGGCTGTGTGCATTCTGTTAATATGAGACACCGCAATTATGACACATTAAGTGCCTTAATAGGCTGTATATTATAGTGTGGAATACCCAGTGGTATTCAGTGGGGGTCCCGTGTTGGCTGGCATTTCCAGTTTTGGTTGACTACTAAGTTGCTTGTCATAGTGGTACTGATTAGTTTAACAGTTCATTTGCTGTAAATGCTCTGTTCCAGTTTGGTAATGCACTCTTCCACCCATTAACTGAGACCTTGCACATCTCCTCTTTTGTCTTCAGTTTAAGAATAAGTAACGGTTTACTCTTTCCACTCCTTATTCATGTAGGAGGTGGACTGCCTGGCTATGGTGGGGCTGGTCCTGGTGGTTATCAGCAGCCATTCCCAGGTAATGAAGGTTACTCACTCCTTTCTTGTTACAGGATATTTGACAACAGCTCATGGATTTATAAAGCCTAGAAATACATGAAATGTCCCTTGGTCTTTTCTCATTAGGTTATGGTGGAGCTGGACCAGGAGGAGCTGGAAGTGCACCACTTACACCTCAACAATGTAAGACTTTCCTCCATTTCACATTATGGATTAATTTGAATAATGAGGTTTGTGTATTCAAGCATATATAGCATATACCCTCATCATTAAAAGAATAGCTGCACAAGTAGTTGCACCCAGAAGGAATCAACCGACAGGAATGGAACTTGGTGGGTAGGTTTGACATTGTGAGACATGCAAATGATTCAAGTTTCACGCTCGGCTGCGC
>CM067487.1:10740732-10764485 GCA_034552555.1 Semaprochilodus insignis | reverse complement strand
TAGAACAGTCAAGTATGACATCAACCAAGTAAACCGATTGGTTGAGGACCGGGAGCCCTGGGTTTTTCTGAAAGGGCAGAGAAGGCCAGGAGAGTTTGGAGATTCCATGTTTGGGAAGGCCTGTAGCCTGTAGGGTGAAACTTAGAGCTTCTACACCTCGCACAGAATGACCGATTGGTACTTTAATAGATCAGAAGTCGCTCTGTTACTCTGATTTTACTTTCATTCAGTTACTTTTTATTTTTCTCATGCACTATTGATTTTTTGGCATCACTAATCAGTTATCATGTTTATCCTTTTCATCTAATTTGTTCACCTTTTTAAATGATTTTTACCCTGTTTTTGAGCACTTTACAGAAAACTGATTTTAGCCTGGCGATTTTTTTGAATAAATTCAGTACTAAAACATAATTTTTGGACTCCTAAACTTGTTTGAAGATACCAAAAAAAGAAACTAAATCATTTCACATGTTTCTCAAAATAAGTAAAATTACCTGCCAATATAATGAGCATATTTAGCTCACTGAAATCACAAGTAAAACATGTCTGGGGAAAAAAAGTTAAATCATCTTATAATAATAATCAATCTTAAATTTGAAAATATGAGATATCTCAACTAGATATAAGATCATTTTACTTTCCAAGATCTCATTTATTTGTAGCATGTTGGTTGAAAATGTATGCCTGAATAGCACCATGATTTTTTAATACTGTGGGGCAGTAATACAGACCTCAACTGCTGTGTACAATCATCTGTGGGTATAATGGCTCAGCCAGTCAGACGTGATCTTGTTTTATTAGGGGTTAATTAAGGAATTGTTCTCATTTGTTTGTTACTTTCAGGATCAAGACAAGGAATATGTGGGCTTCGCAACGCTGCCTAACCAGGTGCACAGAAAGTCAGTGAAGAAGGGCTTTGCCTTTACCCTTATGGTAGCTGGTAAGCTGGTTGTGCTTTTACAGGTGATTTTAGGTGAAGATGATGGGTCACAGCTAAAACGTTATTGCACTAATGATATTTCTTTCTGATTTCAGGGGAGTCTGGTTTAGGAAAGTCCACGCTGATCAACAGCCTCTTCCTGACAGACCTCTATAAAGACAGGAAAATGTTGAATGCTGAGGGTACGTCAGACACATACACACAAACAAAATGTAAAGGCCATATATCTGTATGTTTTAAATAAAGTCCACTTGTAATATTTGCATGGTTTTATGTACGAAAACCAGTCATAATCATTTTCTTTCACAACATTTTTCCAACCTCTCTTCATCCCTTACATTTAAACAAGCTTTTCTTTCCTATGACTTCAATGTGAATGGGTGGGGCTGCTTCATTTCCAGATACACCCACTGCCCACAAGAAGGTACAGCTCCCTGTATCTACACTCTATTTTATCAGCTCTACTGACCATATAGCACCTTGTACAGTTACAGACTGTAGTCCATCTGTTTCTCTGTATACTTTATTATCCTGTTCTTAAATGGTCAGAACCACCACAGAGTAGGTATTATGTGGGTGGTGGATCATTCTCAGCACTGCAGTGACACTGACGCTGTGCTGGTGTGAGTGGATCAGACTGTCCACTCTATTAGACACTCCTACCTTGCGGGTTAGATGTACAGTCA
This sequence comes from Semaprochilodus insignis, assembly GCA_034552555.1. Classification (NCBI taxonomy): domain Eukaryota; kingdom Metazoa; phylum Chordata; class Actinopteri; order Characiformes; family Prochilodontidae; genus Semaprochilodus; species Semaprochilodus insignis. The sequence goes on along the minus strand of CM067487.1, from coordinate 10,762,859 downwards.
GAGACGATAGCTCATCTGCTGCTGCACAGTTTGTGTTGGTCATCCTCTAGTCCTTCATCAGTGGTCACAGGACACTGCCCACAGAATGCTATCGGCTGGATATGTTTGGCTGGTGGACTGTTCTTAGTCCAGCATCACACACTGAAACACCACCACCAAAGTATACCAGAGAAACAGATGGACTACAGTCTGTAACTGTAGAACTATAAAGTGCACCTATATGGTAAGTAGAGCTGATAAAATGGACAGTGAGTTTGAATACAAGGACCTTATGTACCTAATGAAGTAGCCGGTGGGCGTATACAGTCATATGCAAAAGTCTGGGTACCCCTGGTCACATGACATGCTTTGTTGCTTTTCTATGTGAAAAAAAGTTAATACCTCCTCTACAGTAAGCACACATTTTATAGTACAATTAATATTTATTTACTGAATTGGATATACTGGGGAAGAAATAAAACATAAAATTTGATCTAAAGTTATGGCATGTTTTGGATAATGTATTATTTTTTGTGTTGCAAACTCGGCAGAAAAGTAGAAATATTTGCCATATGCAAAATCAACAAAACCAGTTGACCAGGGCTGTTCAAATGTTAAGTATGGCATCCTATTTTGAAATGTATTCACACAATATGTTAAAACACTAAAAATCATATTTATGGTTTAGGGGTTTGATGTGTTTGATTTGTACATGTGACTCATTACAGAGGCCTTACGGCCAACAGTGTTACGCAAACATTTAAATGCCCCGGTCAACTTTTTTGTGTTTTCAGTGTGTTTTTAATACCAAAGCAATGACACTGAATTGTAGAAAGTCCTGAGATTGTGTGATGTATGGTATTCCATAAAGAAGGCAGTCCAAACATTTGCTTTATTCCCTCTTCTCTTAGAGAGGATCACCCAGACAGTGGAGATCACCAAACATACAGTTGGCATCGAGGAGAAGGGAGTCAAACTCAAGCTCACCATTGTGGACACACCAGGGTTTGGAGATGCTGTCAACAACACAGAGAGGTTATTCAGTGTAAATGGATGAACAGTAGCTGTGATGTCCATCCAGCAGCCCCTAACCGTAATTCATATGTATATTTTTGATAGCTGGAAAGCAGTAGCGGATTATATCGACCAACAGTTTGAGCAATACTTCAGGGACGAAAGTGGCTTAAACCGTAAGAACATCCAGGACAACCGAGTGCACTGCTGCCTCTACTTCATCTCCCCTTTTGGCCATGGGTAAGACAGTTAGCAAATAATGTGTTTATATAGGTAGTGATGTTTGTTCATGTGAATGTTCAATAATTGTTCATGTATTAAGTCATTAATAGTGATTGGGGTATATAGATATTAACATGACCTATATTTTACTCTCACTTCAGTCTCAGGCCTATTGATGTGGAATGCATGAAGGCGCTACATGGGAAGGTCAACATTGTGCCTGTGCTGGCTAAAGCAGACTGCCTCACACCAAGGGAACTGACACGGAAGAAAATAAAGGTATTTTTTCAGTTATACTGTACATTATATATTATGTATTATGCCTTATAAAATGCATATGTCATAATAAGGTGAGTTTATGGTGCAGAGCATGTAATGAAATGTTTGGCTCCTTCTAGATTCGAGAGGACATTGAGACATTTGGGATAAACATCTATCAGTTTCCTGACTGTGACTCTGATGAGGATGAAGAATTCAGACTTCAGGACCAAGAGCTCAAAGTTAGCAACATTACATAATTCCAATAAACCTTTTAAATGGCTTTGATGAAAAACAATCATTTTTGTAGTAATGCAGTTTTCTAGCTGATCTTTGTCTGCCGCCTCTGTAAAATACAGTTAATTACCATGGACAATAAAATAAACATGTTTTTCTGGACCTGGAAAAGAAAAGACAGTAGGTGACTGTATGACACAAATTTGAAGCAACCATTGAAAAAAAAAGAGGTTATAAGATAAGATACAAGAGATTGTCTTACTAAAGCTGCTTTTATCCCACCTCTGAACACTGGAGTAGTGGTCAGTGAATTTAGGAATTTAAGAACAACTATTGAATAGTTCTGGATGGAAGCCACCCATCACCACCCAAAGTTCTGTACAAAGCCTGGTATTTCTAGCTGTTCCACCCGGTAACTTACATAGCCATCATTATCACAGATAAATAACATACTATAAAATATGCGCCACAAAAAATTGTTTTGTAAAGTTTTTTTGTAAGTAAAATTATTTTCTATCTATTTATATATATAAAAATTCTCGTTTTAAGACTGTTGTAAGCTCGATTTGAGATTATTTCTCTTATTTTTTTACTCGTTTTAAGTCAGTCGTTTTTAAACTCGTTTTCTTACTATATTGGTATATATTATTGCTTATTTTAAGAAATTAATTTGAAACAAGCCAGGTTATCGGGCAGTATAGTTAGAAACGTGGCTGACAAAAATCACATAAACAAGTAAAATAAAAGTCAAAATTAAAATTACATGAAAATTCAAAATATCATGTAAATTTTAAGATATATCCTCTAGATATCAGATCATTTTTATTGCCAAGATACTGTTCCGTAAATATTTTAAGCTGTATTGTTTGGTTATTTACACTTCTCCTAAGGTTTTAACACTATGTTTTATGGTAATCGACTATGTGCTTCAGATATGGCAGACAATCACTGATGTGCTAATTTAAATCTACACTGAATGAGCTCAAGCCCACTATCATGATGGTGGAATACGCTTTATGCCAATACTTCAACACCCTGAAATAGTCCGTCATATTTGTTGAGTCTTTTTTTCCCTTCTTGGTTTGAATATTGTACACTCTCTCTTCCAAAGGACAGTATTCCCTTTGCTGTGGTGGGCAGTAACATTCTCGTGGAAAGCAAAGGCAGGAGATTCCGGGGCCGCATGTATCCCTGGGGTGTGGTGGAAGGTACTCAGACCTTTTATGCTGTCTGTTTTCTCTTCAGCTCTGCTTTCAATGTCATTACATGACTCATGGCGCTTGGTCTGTGTATAACATGCTTTGTTCAGTATTTGCCGAAGGTCTCTCGGTATGAAAGCGGACCAGTTCCCAGAATTGAAGTAATAGTAGACCACATCATCTTACCAGACTTTTTCTAATGGCTGCTAAATCAGACACGATTTAATCATGCACTCATTTCAGAGATAAATGGCGAATCTAAAGTGCACTATGTAACAGTGATGCAAATTTACCGCTGTTTCAGTGGAGAACCCGGCCCACTCGGACTTCCTAAAGCTGAGGAACATGCTGGTGCGCACACACATGCAGGACTTGAAGGACGTGACGCGAGAGACACATTATGAGAACTACCGCGCTCAGTGCATCCAGAACATGACCCGCATGGTGGTCAGAGAGAGAAAACGCAGGTCAGCACCCCAGAAGTGTGTGGCCATGTAGAGGTTTCTGGTTGCATTGCAAACATGGCATCTGGGCAAGTAAAATGATCTTATGTTGAGTGTAAATATTCTATTCTTGTTTTGAGATTGTTGTAAGATACTTGTAAGCTTATTTAACTTATTCCCAGCCACTTTCTACTTGTTTTAAGTGATTTCAGTAAGCCAAATTGTCCTCAGACATCATTGGCAGGTACTTTTGCCTGTTTGAGCCACGTTTCTTAAAATAAGTAAAATTATCTGCCAATATAGTGAGGGAATTTAGGGCTCAATAAAATCATGTAAAACCAGTAAAAATGTCTGGAAGTAGGTTAATTAGTCTTATAATAAGCCTACAACAATCTTAACATGAGAAGATAGACCCATCAGCCTTAACATTAAAACCACCTCCTTGTATCTACACTCACTGTCCATTTTATCAGCTCCACCTACTCCATTTTGTAGTTCTACAATTACAGACTGTAGTCCATCTGTTACTTTGTATACTTTGTTGTTCCACCTTTTACCCTGTTCTTTAATAGTCAGGACCCCCACAGGACCAGTGTTTAAACACTGTGTGCACTCACTGTCCACTCTATTAGACACTCCCACCTTGCTGGTCCACCTTGTAGATGTACACTCAGAGACGATAGCTCATCTGCTGCTGCACAGTTTGTGTTGGTCATCCTCTAGTCCTTCCTCAGTGGTCATAGGACGCTGCCCACAGGACGCTGTTGGCTGAATAGTTTTGGTTGGTGGACTATTCTCAGTCCAGCGATGACACTAAGGTGTCCAGGAGCACTGCTGTGTCTGATCCTCTCACACCAGCACAACACACAATAACACCACCACCACGTTAGTGTCACTGCAGTGATGAGAATGATCCACCACCCACATAATACCTGCTCTGTGGTGGTCCTGTGGGGGTCTTGACCATTGAAGAACAGGGTAACAAAGTATACAGAGAAACAGATGGACTACAGTCTGTAACTGTAGAACTACAAAGTGCACCTACGTGGTAGGTGGAGCTGATAAAATGAGTAAAGAGTTTAGATACATTGTGCTGGTTTTACGGTTATCATTGTATATCAGCTAGATATCATATATTTGGACTGGCCAAGATCTAATTTTTTGCAGTGTGATTGTGATGTGTCCTTTATTATTAAAAAAGAGGGGAAGATCATTTTCCATGATAAAGGCCCTTAAATAACATGACAGTTGTTGGTAAGATATGCTGCTGGACAGTTCTGCAAATCTGGTGGACTGTCTGCACCTGGCCATGTAATAAGCAAAAATAAAACAGAAGGAAATGTAGGATATGAGCCCTTTAAAACTAAGTGTGACTTATATGGCTTGAAGATGTAATCACATACATTCACATTCTTGTCCACTTCTCTGTCTCTTCACTCATGGGCAGTTTGTGTAGCCATCTGAGAGAGAGCACCTCAGACCTACCTCTGGTGCCTGTGGACAGTGAAACAGAGCGCCTCATCTGGGAGAAAGATGAAGAGGTAAGAAAGTATAATTGCCTTAATTAAGTCATTAGTGCAGCTGAGTAGCTCCAGGTAGATCCGGAGGGCTACCACAGCCATGCCCTCTGACCCTTGCTGTAATATACTGTATACAGGCTCAGACAAGGTTTCTTCTGTAATCAAAGGGAGTTTGTGTACCTTTGCTGCAGTAACAGCCTCTGCTCCTCTGGGAAGGCTTTACACTAGCTGTTGGAACATTGCTGTGAGGAGTTGACTGCATACAGTGAGATCATGTACTATGACGGATGATTAGCTCTGGCTCACAGATGCCCCTCCAACTTTCCCCAGTGGTATTTTCCAGAGAATCCAGTTCCAGAGCTCCACAGTCTGACGCTGGGAGGGTGTATACCCCTTTAGCCGACGCTTTGGCATGGTGACCTTAGGTTCATGTGTGACTGCTCCAAAGCATACCATTCTGTAAGCAATGCTTCTCTGCGTCAAGTCAAGGTTCATTTATATGCGCCTTTTTCAGCAGATGTTGTCATAAAGCAGCTGTACAGAGAATCTGGGTCCAAACCCCCAATGAGCAAGCCAAGGGGTCACAGTGGCAAGGAACACCCCCTCAGAGCAAGAGGAAGAAACCTCTGTCAGCAATGGCTGCACCTTAAAGTAGCTGAGTTCAGTAACAAGAGGAGATGGGTGGATGTGTTTGGACATGTGGAGTATCCTAAAGGATTTAACTTGCTCCTGAACTGTAATTCCTAATGTTTATAGGGACTCCTGACTGTTAATTTTTTTTTGTGCTTTAAAGCAGTGTACATGTCCAATAATATTAAAATTTAACATATAAAACAAACACACATCAAATAGCAAAATCTACTAGTAGCCCACCATTGTCATGCTGTGATGATGATCATATGATTGTAGTGGAGTCAGTCTTACAGAAATCAAAAAAGTTGTTCCCCTGATCGATGTGATGGTCTGGCTAAAGATGGGGACACTTTAACGCTCTTGTAGGTGAATTAAAAAAATGATCTGTTTTTAATGAAGGTGCAAACCCCATCACTACCAGTCCTAATCTATCACACTCGATCCAGGTAATCACAAGGCCTTAGACCTAGGTGTGGTGGATCTGAACTCTTCAGGGTGGTAGATATCCAGGACAAGGATTGAGCACCACTGCTATAGGTTTCAAATTTGGGTGGGGCGGTGGGTAGCACTGACACCTCACAGCAAGAGGGTCCTGAGTCCGATTCCCAGCTGGCGTGTCCGGGGTCCTTCCTGTGTGGAGTTTGTATGTTCTCCCCGTGTCTGTGTGGGCACTTCCGTTTCCTCCCGTAGCCTGAAGACAGTGCATTCAGTCTGATTGGAGATGCTAAATTGCCCCCTAGTCGTGAGTGTGCATGTTTGTGTCTGCCTTGCGATGGATTGGCAGCCTATCCAGGGTGTTTCCTGCCTTTCGCCCAGTGAACACTGGGATTGGCTTCAGGACTCCCAGTGACCCAGAAAGCATAAAGCAGTATAGAAGATGAGTGAGTGACAGGTTTCAAATTGACCCTGCCAAAGATGGTGAACTAAAGAATTCTCATTATTTGGGGCGGTTCGCCAAATTTCTTTATGTTTTATGCATTTTGAGCATTTTGCGGTGCTACAAGTACCTGGTTCAAATACATGTGATGCAGCTGCTAATCAGCAATCATTGGGCACTGATATGACAGACATGCATATACAGGTAATTATTGATGGATGGAGGGTGAATAAATAATTCATTACTCAGACCCCATAGGCTTCCGCCCAGGTAGGCCTGTGCATTACATCATTACATTTGTGTTTGTTTTTCCTGCAGCTGCGGAAAATGCAAGAGGTGCTGCAGAGGATCCAGGAGCAGATGCGGCATGGGCACTGAAAAGTCAATGTAGGCTCTGAAACCTTACAGATTGTTCCTGTGAAATCCTGTCTGATTTTCTGAGATAGTTATCATGCAGGAATTACCCTTACAAGTCACAGTGATCACAGTGAATTTTATGTCATTTTATGTGAATTGTTGCTTGAAACAAGCAGAGAAAAACAGTCGGAAGAGCAGATTATAAACCTGTATTCAGTACCACGTTTGTTGCTTGTCAGCCGAAGCTGATACATTTTGTTATAATTTGATTTCGATCCAAAGTTATTGTTATATAGTCTCATTTTGTGGAAGGAAAGCACATTCTTTACATTAATGAGTGTCATTGTCAAGCCTTGCGAAATGCCGGCTCAAAGCTGTCCATACAGAACTTAAGTCTAACATTAAATGTAATTCATTGCTTATTTTATGTCTAAATAAACATAACTTGAATAAGGTAGTAAACAAAGGGTTTGTCCAAGAGTTAATGTATTTATTTACCTTAAATCTATTTTTTAAATGTGTGTTGTAGACAGATACACTACCAGTCAAACGTTTAGACACTCCCAACTAAACGGATGTTGTTGGTGATCTTAAAGACTCTACAGGCTTACACTTAACAGCTCCAACTGATGAGAGTCTGAAACAATACATATCCTGATATACCACATATACTCTTGATGTATCACAGTATTGTATTTCTCCACCTCTAATACACACACACACACAAATATATATATATATATATATATATATATATATATATATATATATATATATATATATATATATAAATAAAACATTGCCCAAAAAACTTTCTGCTCTCTGTTAGTACAGTTTAATAGCTCTAGTTTCAGTTTAGTGAATATTCATGATGGACAGACCAATAGAATTGGTTCAAAACTGCTTAGAAAATAATCTTGTTAGATCAACATCCACTGCAGGTTAAGAGAACTGTTCTGTCCTCCTGTAAAGTTCCATTTTGGAGTTTTTTAAGGTGGACTGTATAATTCCATGAGTGTTGTTTTATAATTTTGTCATCACTTTAATTCTAAAGTGAAGCATTAAGATAAACATAAGGAGAACCTTCTATGAGTAGCCTTTTGACTGGTAGTGTATGTACTTCTCAGTTGTGTTCGTAGGTTCTTTGTGTTTCTGAATCTCAGGAAAGAAGTCGGGTAAGGCTTTCTGGGTGATAAGAACTGGTGGTAGTGTCGGACATAGCACTGTGGTGGGTCTAGGTTCCATATTGTTGACGTCCAATGAAAAACCTGCATCTCCAAAATAGTAACTTTACAGGAAAAGGTAAAAACAATTGTAACTTTTAGAGTAAAGAAACTGCATGTCCGGTGTATTGTAGCATATGCACTGGCCCATTCATCATAAAATCCTACAATGTGAAGAGCAGCCGTTATGTACAAAAGATGGGGAAAAAAGAGATGCATGTTTTTGTTTTTTTTTTGTGGTGTGCTGAAATGTAAATATCATTTGTTTTAAAATATATGCACATTATATTTTGCCACACGGTAGACAGTTTTACACACGGTAGTGTTCTTTATGTTGTAATTTTGTTTTCATATAATTCAGCAAAGTCAATAGAAACTGACCTGTTTGTGTTTGCACAATGTAATCATTTATGGATTATGTAACACAACATTAAAAACAATACAGGACAAAGAGTCTTGTAAATGTCATAAGATTTATTATGAATAGTCATTATGGTTTTTTTAATTAATCTAGCATATTTCAACATTACTTTATTACTGTTATTTCTTTTAAACATGGTGGACAATTAGATTTTAATGCAGCCCAAAATGTACAGGCGATATATAACTTAAACTTTCTCCATAGGGAAAATGCAGATTTTTATATATTTATATATAATATCAATGTAGAATGAGGTCTAAATGGTCCCCACCACATCATACAGTATTAAACATGGTCCCAAAAAATTAAGGAGGGGGAGGAGGGGGAATAAGGAAATCAACATTAACCAAAAACTGCGATCTACATGCAAAACCAGGCAACGGTATAATCTTCAAAATACACACACGTATATGTGAATGCGTGCATATACATCACATATTTATATATACACATACATACATACATAGACAGATTAAAAATAAAAGGGGGAAAAAAGAAAGAAAAACAAAAACTACTCAGATCAGGCTAATGCTTTTTTTTTCCTTTTTTTTTTTTTTTTGGAAGTACAGCATGTCTCTTTCTCTCTTTCAGTCACCGAAATTGAAGGAAAAGATTTCACATCTAAAATGGACAGAAGCACGGGACTTCCTCTTTCTCGCCTAAGCATGTAAACCAAAGCCTCAGATATGCGTGGTTTGTAGGAAGCGGGGGTTTGGAAGTTAAAAGCAGGGCATCACAGTGTTCTGGTTGAAAGTGATAGTACGTAGCAATGAGACACAGTACGTTGCACCACCTTTAGGAGCGTTTCTCATGCTTGTAGTTGCAACACTAAGTAAAACTTGGGTGAGAGTTTTGACAGAGAAGCGATTGCTGCGAGGATTAACAAGCCTAACCGTGGAAAGTACCGCCGGGAAAGCAACATAAGGGTGCTACTCAGATGTTGTGCTGTGAGGAAAAACGAGTGGGCGTATAGGTTATTAACCCAAAGTGGAAAATAAATTAAAACAAAACCTTTAAAATAAAAAAATAAAAAAACACTATGATTTTCACAAAGTCTAAATGTTCATACATACAAAAAAAAAAAAATCACCTTCTCGAAGTATACAAACACGCCGAGGAACTAAAACGAAAAAAAAAAAAAAGAGCACACTAAAACATGACCATGCGACGGGTGGATATTCTGCATACACCCTACATATATACCGACATCCAAACGACTGCTAGAACTACTACGACGACATCAGATTGCTTCTCTGTGTGAGTGAATGTCCATTAGAAGACTTGTGTTTTTTGGAAAACAGGCTCGAGTCCGGTGGTACATCACATCGGTACTGTGTGGACGCATGTGATGTGTTATGATCATGAGAATGTTAGAAATTCTTAGCACAGGGTTAAGTGTGTGGTTATAAATGCCCATATGCATCTCTTCCTGAATGTTCCCAAAGCTTTGCTGCTGACTTTCATTCTGCCGACAGTAATTATATCTGAAGGGCAGCGAGTGGCTGCACATGATCACCAACTGCAAATGATGCTGATTTGAAGAAAAGGAAAAAGGGACATGACTTGAAGAGCCATGTGTGTAATCCTTCGGAAAATTCAGCTCAAACCATGTTCAGGCTGCAGAGGGCGCCATTGGACTAAGACCAGGGGCTAGGCACTTGTATAAGATATATATTTATATATGTTTTCATGTATGTGTGATCTGTGAACGCAGATTGAAGTCTGGTTATTACTAAGATTTTCCGCAATAACGAGACAAATTCAAGCCAAACATTTCCGTTCTGCCACGAATCTCTGGTCTCTGTTGTTTTTCTTGTTGGTTTTTGACATTTCCGTCATGTGTTAATTATTTTTTTTGGTGACTGGATGAGAAAGTCTGATGCCTGAGTAAGTTTAAGTATGTTAGTTATGTTCTCTGAGGAGAAGGAGGATAGGACGGAGAGGCGGAGGAATTGACGATGCCGTGTTTTGAGCACGCCATTCCGAGCCGACGCTTGGGCGGGGGCGTTTCATGTTTTTTTGGGTTCTGTAAGCGCATTAAACATTCGCATTCAGCCCCCTTCTGTTACAGCTCCGCACTTTTTGGAGTAGTGCATTCACAAATGCTAATGTTGTTACAATGAATGAATGTAAATAGCAACAAATAAAACCATATGTGGATTACTTGAATTCGTTCTATTGACTGTTAGCCAGATGATGAGCACGTTTGGTCGAGCTGCTCCTTTAAAGGAACAGCTCACTCAGAAATGCTAAACATCGCTAACAATTAGCACTGAAATTCACCAGCTGTCAATTAGCGTTCTAATGAATGCTAATGAAATGATCCTAATCTGTGTCTACGAGCTTCCATTCATTGTCGGCTACATTAGCATGTTTGGTCGAGCTACTCCTTTAAGTCAGTAGGACTCGGTCAGTCATACCTCTTACGCTTTGTAGTCATGCACAAGAAGTTCTGTGCTGTACTGACTGTCAGTACGGTCATGAGGAACATCCAGATGCTCGTCATGGCCTGCGAGAGATGTCATGCAACCCAAAACAGCAACGCTGCACGCAGTTCATTCTCTCCTGCTCTTCTTCAGGCTAGCTTAAGTGTGCTGACAGGAAAAGGCGGCACGGTCACCATAGTCACTGGGTTGAGCACCGTCTGCCCCACTAAACCTGCGTGATGGTGGGCCACCACTGCTGTGGGCTTCCCCACCACCGCTCCCTGCTGGCCTGCTGCCGCTGGTGTGCCATTGACCTGGCCGTGGGTCTGGGGGTGGTGGGCCAGCGTGTGTGTAATGTGACCCACCACGGCTGGCTGGGAGACAGCCACAGACTGCTGGTAGAGGTGGGCCACAGGGTGCACGGTGATGTGTCCGATAGGCTGGCCGCCCCCACCGGATGGGGCTATGTGGGCCAGGTGCTTGGAGGCGGCCGGCAGCACGTGGTTGACGGCCTGGATGACGGAGGCGTGCGAGACGGAGGCGTGAGCGATGACTGTGGGCTGAGGGGGCGGAGCCGGGGCGATGGCCTGAGGGGTCACCGTGGCGGTCTGGGGCTGAGAGGGGGCAGCGGAGGGAAGGACTGAGGGCTTGTGCTGAACAGAGATGTGCGCGGGGAGGATGGAGGAGGGCGGAGGAGCAGGCAGGGAGGGGCGGGGCTCAGATGGGGCCGGCTGGGGTCGGGCGGCTGAAGGGCGTGGGGAGGAAAGGACGTCGTCCTCCACCTCTTGGTCAAAGTTGTCTTCACCTTCTGCAGGAGGAAGAAGGAAAAACTTGTTTGGGATATAATGACTCAAGCACTCGTGTACGTCCATTTGTCTTAAGCCTGTCGTGAGAACTGTGTCTATAGCCGAGTACCGGTATGGTGTTGACTGAACTACTTCCAGTTGTGATTTAATTTAGGTGAGGCCAATCATTCTCTGAGTAGAGAGTTTTTGAGTCATTTCTTGCCATTTGTGCTGCATTTAACTCATCCGTGAAGTGAAACACACACACACACACACACACACACACTAGTGAACACACACACTAGGGGGCAGTGGGCAGCCCTATCCACATCGAGCGATTGGGGGGTTGAGGGCACTTCAGTCGTTACTGCTGGTTCAGGGAATCGAACCGGCGACCCCCCGGTTACCAGGCTGGTTTCCTAACCTCCAGCCCACGACTGTCTGTGTCATTCAGTCTATCTAGTCAGTTTTTTGGCATGCTTGTCCCAAAATCCAGACTAATGATTGGTTGCCTTGATTACATTCCATATGCGTTTTATGTAAGCCAGAGCATCTAATTTAGTCTGTTATCCATTGTGCTCCGTAAATACACCCATTTCCAGCAGTGCCCATAAAATTGTCACATCCAAGTGTACTGCAAAAACTATTATTCAGAAATATAGATTTCCATATCAAGGTATTGCTATTGATTTTAAAGGAAATCTAACCGTGTCATCATTTTTTATGATAATAACAAGACAATGAGTCATGCAGCCCAGTCAGTCATAAGAGCTATTGTCATATCTGCCTTTTGCAATACTTATATCACCAAAAGCTGAAATATTCAAATTTCTACTCACTTCCTTTTAACACTCTATTCATTGTGAGCATCTTGACAGATCGCAGATCTCCTTTGCAGTATATTGCAAGGAATATCATATCATATGCTAGATGCAACAATATGACCACAAATCTATTTATGTCTTCATATTGTGTAGCAGTAGAGCACAGTATTGTCTGTTTAGTGTAAATATGAAGACAGTAAGTAAACAGCTGTAACAAACTACCTGATTATAAATACAAAACGACACCTGTACCTGAGGCTGTAGACGTGGAGGCCTGGTCGTCCTCTGGCTGGACCGTCTGGCGGAGGATGCGGTCGATCTCCATGATGTCCATGCACTGGCTCAGCTCGTTCTTCAACTCGGCCAGCCTTTGCTGGGTAGCGATCTTCTCTCTCGCCAGCCGCTCCATCTCATGCTCGTACTCCTTCTCCTTGCGCTTTAGCGTCTGCATCAAACACAGATTAAAAAAAAAAAAGACATTTTATTTCACATCCTCAACATTACGCTTATTACATGTTGAATGTATTCCCAGGCTTCAGGTCCACATCCACATTATTGCACATTCCTGTTCTCTCCAAGCCATGGGACTTTTTCTGTGGCGCTCTAAACTGTTAGTGCCTCTATGTGATCCATTCTGTCCCTCCTCTCAAGTAGTTCTTCCGCTTTGGCTGTCCACATTTACACAGAATGCCCCAGTAAGCTGAATCCTCTCCCTTCTTCAACAGAAAAGGGGGCGTGGCCTAGTCTGAGTAAATTAACAGCCTTCTGTTTCAGCCAATGGTCTCTCACCCCGAAGAAAACCTGTCTGACCGCTTCTGCATGACAGTTCCGCATTACTCCGTCAGCTGAAAGTCAGTGAGCCATAATAAGTGCAAGCTCGTGTCGGTGGGTGTGTTTTCTCTATGTCATAACCTCTTCATTAAATGTTCAGGAAAAGAGAGATAGAACAAGAGGAAGATGGGAACTGCCACTCGGTCAAATTATCTGCTGACCCTTTTATTTTTTGGTCGACTGACAGTGGAACAGTGAAGCAGGCAAAAGGAGGATCTGGATAGAAGAGCTAGTAGTGCTTCTGCACACATTCATCAGAACCTCTTAGCCATCTACTGGACTAGACTACAGAAAACAGATCAATATGTTATTTCTGATGTTTCGTATAGCTTTATATACATTACTGGGCAAATATCCGAGGCCACGCTTCATTTACTTCAACACCATTCAAAACTGCCAAGTTATTCCATATTTCAAAGGCTATTTCTGAGGAGGTTAGATATAAAATTGTGAAAAAGCGAAACAGCAGGCGTTCTTTACAACTGGGGTTTAAAGCAATGATTAAAAGGTGCTGAGAAAATGGGATTCGCACCAGTAAAAGACCTGGTAGACCCCCCCAAAACATCCACAGGTGTTTCTGTCCATCCTTCCTGGAAGAAATGTGTCCTGGAAGAAGAGAACTCAACACTATGGATCTGAAAGGATGTGTAGCTCTCAGCTCCTCACTGAGAAAAGGAGACAGACAGCAAAGAAGAAAATTTGCTAATAAAAGAAAAAAGGAGCTGCTCTCACAACAAGGGACTGACCATCCCGGAGTCCGGTCTTAACATCACTGCATGTGTTTGGGATAACTTGGATGGTGTGAGCCAGAAAAACTTCTAAGACTCCATTTTTAGAGGTGTGGAAAAATACACCTGCAGATTTTCTGAAACACTGAAGTAATCAATAAAATAAAAAAAATAATAAAATGAAGTCAATAGACATATTCAGTTGTTGGGGCTTGATGAATGTGTTTTCTGTTTTTGAAACTAAAAAAAAAAACCATTTTATTTTATATTTTAATTCTTTCATTTAAACTTGTAACTTAAATAAATGAATAGTGGCCTCTCACATTTCCGGAACGTTTGGGAAAGCTTATGAGCAGTACTGGGAACAAAGAATTTCATACTGGTTATGTTAAGACAAGAACAGCACAAAGGCTATGTAAAATATTGTTGCTTACTTAATATCAAGCTCTGGAATACTGACATCACAGAATCTGCCAGCCATGTGCAAATAATCCCTTTAACCAATCACAACTTTTTACCCCTCTAGACGGGTTAATTATTTAGCTCAGAACAATGCAGGCCGGGCTTTAACAATGCCGCGTTACTGATTCACCGGTGTTTGTTTACATTTATACCCAGGAATACTGTAATTGCAGCATGTTTCAGTATCACCAGAATGCATCGTGCAGCCCTACACAGCAGACGGAGAAACACGGAGCACGAGCAGAGCGGAATAACGGAAGAATCTTTTTTAGAAATGAACATGGTCACATGCTTTCAGCAAAAGACACTCTGTCCCGAGAAAAGCTGTTTAACCAGCCCCCCCCTCCATTCTCTACCCCCTTTACTCACCACCCCCCCCAAATCTCCCAGAACTCGGTGCACGTGATGGCCCAAACACACTCCTATCGGCCTGCTTCCTCCTCCGCCCCCTACTACTGCTCACTCTGCCAAAGCAACTGGCTGACAACACGACCGCGTTGGCACCAAACGAGCAAGAGTCCTACTGGGCTACCGTGGGTTGCTATGCATGTGAGAGCATGGATGTGAGTGAAGGAGGGAGGCCGAGAGGAAGGTAGGAAGGAAAGGAGACAGAGCAAAAGGGAAGACAGGGTAGAGGGTAAAAAAAAAAAGCTAAAAAAAGAGAGGGAAGCCATGCAGAGAAGGAAAGAGAGAATGAGTAATGTTATAGTACCGGAGAGAGCCATTCGTGTGCGTGTGTATGATTATATAACAGATATGAAGAGAATATGAATGTAACTGGACGGCGCAGCCAGTTTCAGAGCACAGTGTGTCTGCCCTTGTGAAGCTTGATCCAGGATTAGTGAGATTGGGCCGTCTGGCCAGTAGGTCTGCCTTAAGCCTCTTCACACAGCAACTCAACATGAGAGGCACGCACACGCTCACACACCAGCCCTTCTTATTATGCCAAACGAGGCATTCTGCTGAAATATTAAAGCCTGGAAGCAACAGAATTGACTGAAATGGACAGTTTATGAAAAGTGATGTTAGGCATGAAGATGATTAGCTTAAAGGTCAATAACAAATCAGCTAAAATGTGGTGGTTTTATTACAGACTGTAGTACATCTGATTCTCTGTATACTTTATTACCCTGTTCTGCAGTGATCAGGACCCCCACAGAGCAGGTATTATGTGGGTGGTGGATGATTCTCAGCACTGCAGTGACACTGACGTGGTGGTGTGTTAGTGTGTGTTGTGCTGGTGTGAGTGGATCAGACACAGCAGTGCTGCTGGAGTGTTTAAACACTGTGTCCGCTCACTGTCCACTCTATTAGACACTGCTACCTTGCTGGTCCACCTTGTAGATGCACATTCAGAGACGATAGCTCATCTGCTGCTGCATAGTTCATGTTGGTCATCCTCTAGTCCTTTATCAGTGGTCGCAGGACGCTGCCCACAGAACACTGTTAGTTGGATAGTTTTGGTCGGTGACACTGAGGTGTCCAGCAGCACTGCTGTGTCTGATCCACTCACACCAGCACAACACTAACACACCACCACCACCACCACGTCAGTGTCACTGCAGTGCTGAGAATCATCCACCCCTGACATAATACCTGCTCTGTGGTGGTCCTGTGGAGGCCCTGACCATTGAAGAACAGGGTAACAGGTAAGTGTACAGAGAAACCGATGCACTACAATCTGTAATTGTAGAACTACAAAGTGCTCCTATATGGTCGGTGGAGCTAATTAAACGGACAATGATCGTAGATATGAGGAGGCGTACTTAATGAAGTGCGTAATGTTATTATTTTTGTGTCATCAGAGCATATTCAGAGCCGTCATGTGTCTGTGTTTATTCATAACAGCATTTCTAACAGATATTTAAGCACTGCTTGTTCATTCGAATAGCAGCAATGGTAAAAATGCCCACTGGCAAAGACCAACCTTTGTTACTTGTGCTGGCGTAGACAAAAGAGTCTATTCTCTATGCGTGTCCTCTGAGAGTGCCATTTGCTTACTTTGCTCTCTTTCGTTTCTCTCCTCGTACACAGATTCACAACTCTCCCACTCACAGCCTACCGCCAGCACCAATTCAGCCTGCTTATTCATCCAAACCAGCACCGGTGACGAGCAACTAGAGGTGACTGTTGGCCAGTGACACCCTGACGGCAAGCAGCGGCCAACAGTCACCTTGGTGGGTCTGCTCGAGAGTTATGCAATTGATCCAATACAGTGGTTCTCGATCGTGATGCTGCAGTTCCACTGCACATGTGCTCCAACACTCCTGACCTGATGCAACTAATTAACAGTTCCATTCAGAGGGGAACTGGGTGTTTCAGAGTGAGGAAAACACTATAGCATGCAGGGTTGCGACCCCCACACACAGAGGACCACTGAGCCAACGCTTCAAAATACACTACCAGACCAGTCAAAAGTTTAGACACGCCCTACTAAAGGGATGTTGTTGGTGATCTTAAAGACTCTACAGGCTTACACTTAACAGTTCCAACTGATGAGAGTCTGAAACAATACATATCCTGACATACCACATATACTCTTGATGGATCACAGTATTATATTTCTGCCATATCGCCACCTCTAATAATATATTTAGTTGGGCAAAAACCTTTATCTCTTTTTAGCACTGTTTAAAGCTCTAGTTCCCCTTTCAGTTTAGTGAAGACCAATAGAATTGGTCCAAAGCTGCTTAGAAAACAATCTTGTTATATCAACCTCCATTACAAGTTAAGAAAACTGTTTTATCCTCCTGTAAAGTTCCATTTTGGAGGTTTTTAAGGTGGACTGTATAATTCCATGAGTGCTATTTTATAGTTTGATGTCTTCACTTTTATTCTAAAGTAAAGCATTACGATAAACATAAGGAGAACCTTCTATGAGTAACTGTGTCTAAACTTTGGACTGGTGCTGTATAGAACATTTTTACAAATCTTTAGTACTTTAGTACTAGACTGCTAGTAGAGGCAGAGCCTAGGACTAGGCCCATGCTCAAAACAAGACCCCGCAGCTTCATACATAGGAAACAATTCTGACATAGCAGTCCTGATGCTCTGACAACTGAGCTCAAGGAAGGCTTGTCCCACACATTTCTGTAGTTGTTTTTTTTGCTACGCCAGGCCTCCTTCATAACATGTGGAAGTTGTTGTGGTTTCAACAGCAGTGTGTCTAATGGAAGTGGTTGCTGGTGGTTCTTTCACACATATAACTACTTACTTTCTGCTGAGCCTGAAAGTAGAACCTTATGTTTTGCCTTCTCTTGTTCATGTCTTGCCTTCTCAGTCATTAGAATCATATTCAGTTCATAAAGGTATATAATTGTCAAAAGAATAGTTGAACCCAAATGACTGCAGTGCTATTGGGAAGGAAGATGAAGGTTATCAGGAATAATAAATGATGATACATTTCGACTGATATGGACAATATTTATTGAGCTACACATACAGAAGTAGTGTCTCTCAGTATGGAGTCGGGCCACCATGTTTGCTAATGCAACATGCCAGACGTCTCAGAATGGAGTTGTAGAGGTTCCTAATGGTGTCCTGCGATAACCCATCCCATGCAGCTTGAATATTCTCACACAGTTCCTGCAGATTGTGTGGTAGGGGTGGAGGTGGAGTGACACCAGACCTTCTGGACATGTGACACGTGACAACAAACCATTCATCCATTCAAACAGGTCAACAACAGGATGACTCATGGAGGGCATCAATGCCTGCTGGATGTCTACAATCGTGGCTGTTGGGTCAGTCAGGTACAGCGATAAGGCCTGTACTTGCTTAAGTCACATGCACTGCCGAGCATAAAGCTTGAATCATTCCCGTGTCTCACAATATCAAACCTACTGTCAGAAATTCTTATGATTTAAGGATAAAGCAGGACCTCTCTCATGTTTTGAACTTGAGTGGTAAGTGTTCTCAGAGCTGAGATATGGGACAAATTTGAGGAAACTCCAAAAACCCCTTTATTGGGCAACATTTTGACTCCTTTTCTAACAACTTCGAATTCTACCACAAACCTGACGTGAGGAAGTAATTCTATACAGGTTTTGCTGCATACCACTCAAGAGAGTCTGATGACTGTCACAGCATAAACACTCGTCCTCACACCATGTTTACCTGTTTGATTAGAATTAAGTCTCTTTTGCACAGTGCTTGTCAGCATATAGTTTTACCCTCAAGAGACTTTCTGGGTACTATATATAGCAGGTTTGTAACAATGCATTGTGAAACTGCTTGAAATTGACAATGTGTATCATTAAACATGGGCATTCCATTAATTATGCCATCTAATGCAACTGCATTGTTTAAACACAGCGCCAATCAACACCTCAATCCAGCGTGTCCAGTCATAGCAAAGTCGTGGACCCAGTTATCTTCAATCTAATTGTGGGTTGTGTATCGTTACACCCCTGGTATGACCAATTTCTGACCAGTCATCTATGTATGTATGTATGTATTTGCCACTGCTGGTAGACCCGTATGACCGTACGCTTCCATACACCTGCAGATTCAGCTGCTTCATTCACACTATGGCCTTTGGCACGCCCAAATGCAGTCACTCCTTTTAGCCAATCATTAACATCTGCTTTGGAGCCATTTTCCACACATGGAAATTCCCTGCACTATCCACCACCACCACAACGCCCCCAGTACACAAACATATAAGCACGGGTACCAACATAGATCACAGGCCACATGTTGCCCAAAGTCTTTAACAGGACTAGCCAAAGTAGCACAATGTAACTTACTAATGTTATATTTGTACATTTAGATATTTTAACTTTTAATATTAACTGTTAATATTCATCTTCAGTCAAACCCATTAGGATGGTTATCCAGATCCACAGAAACCTTGAGGGACCATTTCCCTCACTGAAAGAACATATATATGATATATGTGGGTGTCATGGAGGTACACTACACCTCTGCTATCACCCTCTGGTCAGTTTGATCTGTCTGTGGCTGCCCACACCGATGGACGGACAGGATGTGAGTGTATAAACGCGGCTCTTGGATTGTGTGAAGTGGCCTCGTGTTTGGACGCGTCACCTTCAGCACGCTCGGCCTTTTGTCTTCAAGCTAGCGACCAGACAGCACCATCGTGTCCCATGGGACATCACCACGGCAACAGCTGGAACCCGGCACAGTCTCCCTGGCAACGGAACAGAAAAGGAGCAGCGTGGCGACGGAAGGGGGGGCGGAACCGAGCGTATGCGGCTGATGTGATTGGATTACACGACCTCCGGCATGTTCCACACTCTGACGCCTCTCGCCTCGCTCCCCCCCTCCCCTCCCTTTTGGCTTTTTAAAACACTCCCTCCATCCTCTCCACTCTTCTACTGCACGTCTTCCCCCTCTCTTTCGCCACAGAGATAAATGATTTGTCCTTGGCGACAACTAATTCAGCACTTCCATAAACAGAGAGATATGAGGAGGTAGCTGCATGTTCACCCCTGCATTGTCCAGCACTCAGACTTAGTGGGACTGGGACAGACAGACATGACATGCTATTTCACTGTTAATGATTTTCCAGGTAGTCAGCTGACCCACGGGCTGTGTGTGCAGGAGGTTCAGTAGTTAATGTTCTCCAGCATACTGGCACAGCCAGGGACTCCCCGCTGTTCACTGACCACCAGTCATGCCCATGCACCGTCTCCTTGGTAACACAGATCCGTACGAGGGTAGTCGGGGAACGAGGGAGTCTTCACAGATTTGCCTGGTGTGAAGAAAACCTTTGCAAATGAATGAGAACTTAAAATAGCACCAGCATTCGCTGAAATACAGAAGTGCCATTATCTTTTCCTGTTTTAGGGTTCACTGGCCCCTGCTCTCTCTGTGTGTCGTGCACACGCTCCTTCTCTCCCTCTCTCTCTCTCCCTAACAAGGCTGCAGCTTTCAGTCGACGCGCCAGTAAGCATGTGCAACAGCGGCACGGTGCGTACCGAGGTCTGGCACGCTCACAGCAAGAGGCGAGGAGGGAGGGAGGGAGAGAGAGACAGACAGACAGAGAGGGAGAGAGAGAGAGAGAGAGAGAGGGAGGGGAAACAGAGGGAAGTAGGGAGGGGCGGAGCTCGTCTAGAGCAGAGGCTGACGTCAGCGGACTCGCGCTCGCCATGTGCTCATGCCTCACGTGGACTCGGGAGCAGGCAGAGAGCGAGGGAGGGAGGGGCTGTGGAGAGACAGAGAGAGCGCGCGAGAGAGGGAAGTGAGCAGTAGAATGTCAGGCTCCTGTAGTAGAGAGAGAATGTAATGTAATTACATGCAATTGTGTCGGAGCGTGGCCTAAATTCCCTGGACTACCAGCGTTTTTTTTCCCTCCTATTACATATTGATGATAAACTTGTTTTAAAACATCACAGGAACATAAAGTTTTATAAGTATATAGTGTTTTATAATAAAATCCAATTACACGCTTAAAAAGCCTTTTTTTGTTGATTCAAAGTAGCTTATTATGCAGAAATATACCTTCACATTTAACCAAGAACTATATTGTAGAATTTTTAGGATTAGAATTAGAATTTAAAACCATTCGCCAATTGTGTTTTCCACCCAGAGGAATTTGTCTACTACATTTAACCCATCCCTGAAGTGAAACACCCACATACACTAGGGGCAGCGAGCACACTTGCCCACACTTGCCCCCAGAGCAGTGGGCAGCCCTATCCACGTCACCCGGAGAGCAGTTGGGAGTTGGGTGCTTGGCTTAAGAGCACTTCAGCCGTGTTCTGTTGGCTCAAGGAAACGAACCGGTGACCTTCTGGTCACAAGGCTGGTTCCCTAACCTCCAGCCCACTATTTTTACCAATCATACTAAACCCGAAATATTTGCATTCTGCAACAAAGCAAAAGCCAAACTAACCATGTCTTCATGTCTGAATTTCCACAAAGGTGTAGTTTTCATTTGGCAGCTTTTTTCCGTTCCGCCTTCAGAGGTGTAGCAGTTACATTCTGGCACCTGTACAGCCACTTGAACAGACTTGCTGCACCGTTTAAGGTGGAACGGAAAGTTTGAATAAAAAGGCACCTTCTACTCTGTGGAATTTCTCAAGTCTTTTGTCTCATACGTGTGTCCCATGCACTGGTACCTCTGACCATCAGATGCTGCCAAGAATTAGAAACATATTACAGCCGTACTAGCCGATCCATAGCTTAATGTGCGGACAAGCCCCAAAAATGGCAGCTAATGCAAGTGACCATGTCAGGGGCTCCTCTACAGACCTCATTAGTCTGGTGTCAATGTTAGGCTAACATTAGACTGTGAATTCCTTTATATGCACTGATTTAGAAACAAACCGGACTGTTTCAGAGGCAACAGACTAGACAACGGAAAAGTAAAACACATCCTGACTCAGCCATGCAGCTAGCGTGGTTTGCATTGTTTGATTGTTGCATTAACAGTGCTACTATTTGGTGCCACTGAAAAACATCAGCCATCAATGCCAGTATTCATGCTCTGGCTTGTATGTTACATTTCATTAACATCATTCCAAGGAAAAAGGAAAAAGAAGGATGGCCTGAGAAACATAATGACTAAGCAAGGTCTCCCTTTGAGGATCGAAGCAGGCCACTGTGGCATATGCCTATGACACTGTTCTGCCAATAGTGCTTTGGCTGTGTGTGAGAGTGCGTGGGATGGAGGGGGGAGGAGGGTTAGAGAGAGAGAGAGAGAGAGAGAGAGAGAGAGAGAG